>SRPU01000328.1:0-21950 GCA_018360185.1 Claviceps lovelessii | reverse complement strand
GGGGGGGGGGGGGCTGTGCAAGAAAGGGGCTCAGGCGTGAGAGATTTCACCAACCCATCCGAGGCGTAATTCGCATGCGAGCCATATGCGCTAAACACGAGGGGCTATTCGGAGCCCTGTTAGAATGAGGCTGATACTCGGGTGCGAGATCTACACGGCACGCAAGAAGACGCTTACCCGCTCGTGCTTGAGAGAGATGCCCGTGTGTGTCCATGCATAGGCCGCGCCGTCTTCGTGCTGGCTGTAGTAAATGCCGACAGGCTTGCCTTTGTAGAAACGGACCATGTTGTGCTCCCTTGAGATGCGCGTGTTAGCACAATACAGCTTTCACGGAGGTCTGTTTGGAAACGCGAGGGGAAAGGGTAACGAAGAATAAACAATGAGGAAATCCTGGAAATAACGTGCCAATCCCCAATATGATCTCCAAAATGCATCCCGTGCTGCGTATCCTCGACCAAGCGGTTCAACGGCTCCACGACCTGGGTCAGGTTGGGCCCCCGATCATACGAATAAAAGTAGAAATAAAAGGCATCCACTTGGTCGGGACTCTGTTCGACGAGAATCACGACACACGAAGTCGCGTTGGCCGTCTTGCCCGTCTCATCTGGCACGTCACCCAGCAGCCAGGACGGCAGCGTGGTCACGTCATCGTTGGACGTGAGCGCCACGGGAACGGGCCCCCGATCGTTCAGGAGCGCGAGGTTGTCCAGCGTCATGGGTGGCAGATCTGGCAGGGGCTTGAGGTCGACCATGGGAGTCGTATGGCGGACGTGGGTGAGCAAATCCGATGGTCGGAAGGGGTCGAGTGAGTGAAGCCATACCAGGGGGGCTGCGAGACAAAATCAGCGTCCGTGACTCAAGTGCTTGTTTTGATCACAAAGTGTGCATATTTCGAGTCTCGTGTCGTCTCATCCATCATCATCTCGTGTCATCATAGTCCATCCATACCATGTCTCGTCACAAAGTCGGGCACAGTGCGGCCGGCGTCGGCGGGTCCCTCGCGTGGTGGTGGATGCTGGGCAGAGACCACGACACAGTGCGCGACCAGCAGCAAAAGGAACATGGCTCGCAAGGAATGTGTCTCTCCGCGTGCGACACCTCTCTGCCACGTTGTGAAGCGGGTGGCACGCATGCGGCGAGGCAGATGCGGGTAGGCTGGCTGGCTGGCTGGAGTTCCTGCGCTGGCAGAGACGAGAGATCTCAGATGAGCAGACTCGGCAAAAGACGCGGTCATCCCGACTTTAAAAAGGAGTTTCGACGCGGCCTAAGCCCATTGGCCAGGCGGGAATAACGGCTTTGTTGGCCCACGACAACAAAGAAGTTACGAACAGGGACGGGACGGCCCAGTTGCCCCACAGGCACGAAAAACATGGATCAAGTGGAAACAAAGTCCACCGCTTTCCCTCACCGGGATCTCGTTTTATTCGAGATTTTTAAATTTATTTCCAATTCTTTTCTTTTCTTTTCTTTTCTTTTTTTTTCTTTACTTTTCTTTCTTTTCTTGCGAAAAACCAGGGTTGCCCTCCTGCATCCGGCCTCCACAGCGCGCACAGAATGTGCCTTGACGGAGATTATTTTGGTTGGCCGAGGTAAAAGTAAAAAGTGGATCGGCCCGATCTCCCGGTACGTACCTGCATAGCAATCGACCAACACTCATCTTGTCCAACGGATGCGCCATACATACGGTGGGATGCCGGTGATTTCTAGCCCACGAGATGCATCGCGACTTTATCCGGTCAACGCGTTACATAGCCCACAGTCCCCCCTTCCCTGACCAGACCGCTGGAATGAGCAATACACCACATGTCAAGCTCCTCCAATGCCGCCATGCGCAACTGGTACGGCGACGGCATCCACCTCATTTGTTATCCCATCTCCAAGGCGCAGCGCATCTGACGAGTCCGCATCTCGGACAGGGTGCCAACCAGGCTTTGAGAGTGTGACCTTGATTTGACCGCTGAACACAAATTACCGTGGAAGAAGCATGAGCCGCGGCAAATGAATTAAACAACTAGGTAGTCGTCATGCTACGTATGTTATATATAGGGAGGACTATTTCCACCCAAGCCAGGCGTTTCCCAATCTACGCTTGCTTAAAAATGATGACGACAATGGCACGACCGCATCACTCGGACTCGATATTGCGGAACACATTTTCCAGCCATTCGCATGAAAGCGTCAGCCTCGGACAGCGCAGCTGGTGCGAGATGTGTGCCTGCAAGGCGGGCAGACTTGTGACGGGGCAAGAGAGCTGCCGGGTTCGATATGCCGTGATCGTCGACAAGTTTGTCAATCCCCAGCAGCTGGCACACAGCTTCGACGAGCTCTTGCGCGAGCCGTTCTAGACGTGGCTGGAATATAAAAACATGAATCTCCACCAGAAGGTCATGAGACATGGGGAGGGGGGGGGGGGGGGGGGGGGGGGGGGGGGGGGGGGGGGGGGGGGAGAAGGGATTTTTGCAGCTGGGTGCAGCTTGGAGCAGCCATTGTGGTCCGTCATGCGTCATGGCATCTTCCAATGTAGACAGAGAAATGGAATGGTATGATCATTTCGGTGTTTCCAGCTTAGATTTGCCGAAGATGGCAGAGCGCATACTCCCAATGGAATGATTTTTTTTTTCTGCCTGAAATTTTGGCAAGACGCATACACTTCAACCCTCTTGTTCAATCGAGCTCTCCAGCTTCATCGCGTGGTCGTTTTGTCGGGAACGTACCGCACCAACGGCCACTCAATCGCCTCCTTGCTAAACTCCAGCTCCGGCGGAAAAGACTTGAGCCCAAGCAGCCACGCCGCCGGCTCCTTCCATCCAGGCTTCAGACTCTCCTGCTCATGCTGGAGCCTGTCCCGTACCCAATTGTGCTGCCACCAAGCCGGCATGGGCGCACCCGCACCCTCGACCCATTCCTCCGCGTCGGGATCCCATGACACGGCGTGCTCCGCGAGATACAGGAGCGCAAAACAAGTCAGGTCTGGTCGGACGGCTGTCTTGACAGACAGGGGGTTGTGTCGGATACGACCCAGCGGGAGGTAGTAGTTGAGCGAGATGATCATGCTGGTGTAGCTGGCGCGGTACAGGGTCGCGAGCTCGGCATTTGTGGCCGCGGGCTTGAAGGCATCGTTGCGCCCGGACAGGTAGTGGTTCACGTCCATGGCCTGCTGCTCGAAGCGGTCGTTGAGCCACATCCGGAGCTCCCTCGGCCGTATGTCCAGCAGAATCAGGGCCAATTCCGTGGCCGCCTCCTGGAAGTCGGCGGAGAGGGTGCCAAACTGCTCGCGGACGGCGTGGCTGTAGTACGAGCGCATGACTTTGTTGGGCCGCGGGGCCCATGAGGAGCTGTTCTCTAGCACCGCGCGTATGGGGGCGTTTTCTCGATGGCGTCGGATCCCGCGTGACCTTTTCCAAGAATCCGAGGCGTCGAAGCGAAGTTCGTTCGGTCGAAGTCCCTTGTTCCTGCCCAGAATTCCATACGCAAGGCAGAGACCCTCTCCCTTGTAGCCGTCTGTTGTGGTTGGATACGAAGTCAACAGTCCTGCGGGCATAGCATTGATGGCACGCGATACTCTGCGGCGAAAGCCCTGATCTTCGCCCCAGCGCAGCGACACATCACCGTCGCCAATGTCGCCGTCGTCGTAGACACAGGGGGCGTCTAGTTTGGCCCACATATAGGCTTCTTTGTCCTCGCCGAACTTCTCGAGAATGGCCGTCGGGTCTTCCCAGAGACCCTTGGGTGGTATCAGGGTAAGTCCCCAATCGTCAGAGGGCGCCGAATTGGTGCGTATCTGAGGATGGGCCCTCGCGAGCCGCTCCCACTGTTTGGCATCCCCGCACAAGTCACGATAGATGCGGCGAATCGAAGTCCGGTTGGGGCCCGTCCATGCCAGCCAGCGGTTCTCGATGAAGACGCGATTGCGCCAGGCGGGGACGGTGAAGCGCACAATGGCAATGGTCGTTGCCGTCGAGAGCGCGAGCACGCCCACGGCGTCCTGACTGTTGCCGGCAAGGAATGTCAGGATGATGAAGGCGAAGGAGATGCTGAGCAGAACCGAGACGGCTGTCCACCACCAGTGCTCGAAGCGAGCGATTCGGAAGCGAAACGTCCAGAGGCTCTGGTCTTCGGCGACTTGTACGATTGTGGTAATCAGGCCCTGGATAAGAGAGGTAAAGACTGCAGCCCCTATTGACGTCCACAAGAGGGCTACCCGGCCTGTCTGGGTTGGTATATTGATCTGAGGGCCTACGTTGTTCGGATCAGCAGGCACGGGCACCATGATGACAACGAGTCGCGCATATATCGAAACCAGTATAGATCGTTGCTGTGTGTGTATGCGCAAGGGTTGTTTGCTCTCCTCTCACAAGAAGAAAACGGTGACGATGGTTCTGATTGTCATTCATGCCGTAACGTCCAAACCACTCCATAATATGTTTACATCAAGCCTTGTCTCCCCTCGGCACCCTTCAGCCTCATTATTTGTCGGAAAGACCAGTGTGGCAGCTTACCGAAACAAAAATGTTTCTTGAGCCAATAGAGGCGCGAGGGAATGGGCCAAGAGGACAGTTGGCCCCCAATGTCATGAGTGATGGCTGAGGTGATTATCCGAGTTTGGCTGACGCGTCGGTCATTTTAAAAGCTTGAGTGTCTTTTTTTTTTTTTTTTTTTTTTTTTTTTTTTTTTTTTCCGTTGAATATTCAATAACATCTTACAGCGGCACATGACCGGTGGTATTCAGTCCAACATGCGGGGTTTAAGCCACGCATAAATGAAGAATACTGGATGAAATGCGACGAATGATATGCAAAGAAAGTTTTCCCCTTCATATCACAAGTCAGGTGGCATTGGTGGCGTAAGCAACATTCAGGGCATGATATGATTCCTGTTTGGAAATGCGCGGGGGTCGGCGTGAGACGCTTTGAGACGCCGGTCTCGCGTTCCAAATGTCCCAATTCTCATCGGCTGCTAGATATCTTTCTGGGCGGGTACTTGGGCGAAGCAAGCCAGATCAACCGACGTGAGTTTCAACCATCCCAAAGCCAGACGGTGACAACCAATTACTGCGGCGAACTGGTCGAGGTCATGGTGCTTCTTGGGGTCGAAAAAGCGGGTTCCTGCAGCTGCTATGCATTGCTAAGCTGGAGATGAGCGCTCTCGATACAGACAGACATGTTTCTCGATACAGACAGATATGTCAGCTGATGGATGAATCGGGCTGGAGCGAAGCTGGCATCACGTCCCGCTGCATGTGGCGGTTCGTCTCGGCGGGCGCCGTCCTTGCGAGGTTGCGCTCCATGTGGCTGGCGTTGTGATGGCTGGCGGTCTGCTGAGGAAGGGTGAACAGATGAGAGCCGTGCGGTGGACAGAGCAGGATGGTTGACGAGGGAGATGAAGACGAGGGAGATGGAAACGCAGGGATGAAGCTCTCCAATGTCCATCGACTCCATTCTGGCTTTGCTTCGGGAAGCAGTCGCAGAGAATCAGAGACTGTGATTGGCCGCAGACAAAAAGACAAAACGGCCAACGACCAGACGTCTCCACCCAGATCCAGATGCACAACGATGAGCAGCACATGCAGGTGGAGTGGTCCCACAGTGCAGCACAGTGCATACTCCAGACTCCACCTCCATGTAAACCGCCGGCCTGGCACGCTGCGCTTCCCGTCTTCATACTGTCCATGATTCACATCCATCCACAATCTCTCACCTGCCTCGGACGTGGGAAATATAATCTCGAAAGAGACCACCACTCTCGTGTCTTGTCCTCAACTTCGCATCTACTCCAACATTGTCAAACCATGGTCATTGCATTCACGGCTTAGCGTCGGCAGTTTCTCCAAAAAAAAAAAAAAATTGACTTCAGGGACGGCGGAAACCGAGCTGTGCTTCATGTCCTCGTCGACGGCTCCGTGACAATGGCTTCCCCCACGATGCATACACCCACCGCTACCGACGCCTCTCTGACGGACTTGACGGTCAAAGAGAAGCGATCTTCAACACGGGACTACAGGGGCTTCGTGGCCGGAGTCTTTAGCGGTCTGGCGAAGCTCACTGGTGCGTTTATCTCATGCTATGTTGTTGAGACTTTATTGACCCAACCAAATCCAAAATTTTGGAGAGTTGAGCAGTAAAAACAAAATTGAAAATATATTTTTATATATTTATATACATGTATATATGTATATATGTATATATATGTATATGCTTGTGTGTATATAAACTAACCTTCAAACGCATATAGTCGGCCATCCCTTTGACACAGTCAAGGTCCGCCTGCAAACGTCTAACAAGGGCCATTTCACCGGGCCCCTTGCTTGCGTCACTCAGACGCTCAAAAACGAAGGCGTCAGGGGTCTCTACAAAGGCGCGACGCCTCCCCTCGTCGGCTGGATGTTCATGGACTCCATCATGCTGGGCTCCCTTTCCGTCTACCGCCGCCTCATGGCCCAGCACGTCTTCCACGCGCCCACCTGGACGCCCGGCATCGGCGACGGCACCGCAGGTCTGGGCTTCAAAGCCCTCTTCGCCGACTCGTCGTCACCACCCGCCTACCTCCCGCCGCTGGGCCACGGCATAGCAGGCATATTCGCCGGCATGACGGTCAGCTTCATCGCCGCCCCCGTAGAACACATCAAGGCTCGTCTGCAGATCCAGTACGCGGCCGACAAGTCCCAGCGGCGGTACTCGGGGCCCCTGGACTGCCTGCGCAAGATATATACCCATCACGGCCTGCGGGGCGTATACCACGGCCTCGGCGCGACCATAATCTTCCGGTCTCTGTTCTTCTTCTGGTGGGGCAGCTACGACGTCCTGTCGCGGTGGATGAGGCACAAGACCAACATGAGCGCGCCGGCCATCAATTTCTGGGCCGGTGGCCTGAGCGCCCAGGTCTTCTGGTTGACTAGTTACCCGAGTGATTTGGTCAAGCAGCGCATCATGACGGATCCGCTGGGCGGGGGGTTGGGCGACGGACAACGCAGGTTTCCCCGGTGGAAGAACGCCGCCGTCGCCGTGTGGAGGGAGAGCGGGTGGAGGGGATACTGGAGGGGGTTTCTTCCGTGCTTTTTGAGGGCCTTTCCTGCGAATGCGACGGCTTTGTTGGTATTCGAGGGGGTTATGAGGGGGCTGCCTTGAATGGAAGGGGCCGCGGGATATGTGGTTTGGGCTGGGAATGCGGGCTAGAGCTTTTTCTTTTCCTTTCCTTTCTTTTCTTTTCTTTCTTTCCTTTCTTTGGCTTTGCAACACGGCATCCCATTCTTATGGATTGGGCTTCTTTCCAGAGTTGTGTACATTATCCGGGGTTTTGGGTTCTTCTCTTTTCATGCTTTTAGACGGCAGGATGACAAGACTAGCATGAATGTGGTGGGATGTGGGCATAGTTGGAATCTAGAAAAGACCAGTGTACATCGTCTACATTGAAAGTAGCATTAACAGGGTCCAATGGCCACGCCTTGATGAAGTCTGCACACAACATTGACAAAGCGAAACCACTAGCACACTCAAAGGAATCAAAGTGCGAAGAAGAAAGTGCGAAGAAGAAAAGGGCAACTGCCCGGCAGATTCAGTTTATGACGCGACATGGCTGGTGGTATTTGGCAGGTAGTATTTGGCACATGTCCAGTGTCGGTGAAAACTATGACCTAGTCTCACAACCACAATGAATTTCATCTTCTCTCCCAAGCACTAGCTCAAGTACCCAACCCTCCTTTCAAGCCACAGACACCCTCGTACATTAGATACGCAATAAAGCGGACCCAATTTACTCGTCGTCCTCATCAGCCTCATCGTCGACGACGTTGAAGAACTTGAGCTCGTAGACGCCGCGAGAGGTGGAGACAACACGGAGCCAGTCACGCAGCTGCTGCTTCTTGAGGAACTTCTTGGTCCTATACGAAGAAACAAAAAAACATGTCAGTGAATGTTGTCAAGGCGTTTAGCAGAGGTGAGGGATACGCACAGGTACTTGAGGTAACGACCAGACAGCTCGTTGTGGGCAATAATCTCAATCTTGCCCTCACCCTGCTGCTGGACAATGACATTGTCGCCAAGGTTGTTGGTGCGGCCCTCAACTTTGATGGTGTCCTGGAGGAACTTTTCGAAGGCGGAGACGTCGAAGATCTTGTCGCTAGCAGGCTGCTGAGCGTTGATGATGAACTGTTGTGCCATTGCTGTCAGTATTCCATCGTGTGATGTTTTTTTTTTTTTTTTTTTTTTTAGTGCTGGATTCTGATAAGAGACATACCTTCTTGGTCTGCTTCTGGGCCTTGCCCGACTTCTTCTGTAAGAAAAATGACAACTTAGCCTACTGCTTTTTTTCTCTCTTTTTCCGATCCAGACGCAATGGCTTCGTCGCAAATCACTCTCTCTCGCGCTCGCCTATTCCTCTTCTCCCGCCGCAAACACCGCACCTTGACCAGAAACCCGTCCATAGACACAGTCCCAGCATTCGACACAGCGAGCGAACGGAAACCTTCCGGAGCAACGCCAGAGAGAGGAGCGAGAGAGAGAGACCAGCGATTCGCAACATTGCGCCCCAACAGCAAAGCGTCTTGTCATGTACATACAGTCTGAGGAGCCATTTTTCACGAGAGGAATCGAGTACGTGAGTGTAGAAATTTTCTCGAAAGAACGCAAAGAGGTCGAATCCTGCGCCTTGTGCAAATTATGCGTGAAATGGTTGTCGGTTGCAAGAAAACGAGAAAATCAGCAAGCCAGAGCCAGAGTCCACTTTCGAACACCGGGGCCAATACGTATTAGTGGGCTCGCGTGCCTGGGACAATTAGGGCTCTTCGAGTTGGATTGTGGGTTATCGCGCTATCGATAAGCTGAGTGGATGAAACAGGTATCACGTGTAGACACACGTGATATTTCTTTCCCGCCCCCTGTGCGCGACTGACTGAACCCATCTGATGCCAGGCAACTTCACTCAGACGGGCCGAGGCGCATAACAAGGTTAAAGGATGTGCAGTGCAAACTTGGAAAGTCATTGTCGTAGCGCGCCTCCGACTCTTACGACTATACCAGACAACAAATTGGGCCAGACAAGGCTTGGGACAGATAGAAATTGAGCCAGACATCATTTGAACTGGAGCCAAACAGGCCAACCAATCACATTCGCAACGAGCCAGGCGTAATCAATTTCAAATCAGGTCAATTTCGTTTCCATCACATACATCAACACTGAAAACCTATATACTGGTTGAACATAAAACCAATCTTCAGCCGCAACCAGCCGTAGACTCGTACACATCATACATCATGATAGTTCACAAAGTAGATAACTGACAATGACAAACACGAGGGAAACTCCTGCAGCAGGGACTACCCAAATATCCTCCTGAAAACACCTCTGATGCCCGAGGGTTTCTTCTCCTCCTCACGAATTTTCTTGCTTCGCTCGTCCTGCCTGGCCTTGCGCGCTTTGTCCTCTGGAACTTTCTTGCCAGTGTTGTCAGCGGGTGCCGCGCCATTCTTGGACGATGTCCGTGACGCGTCAACCGACTCTCGCGTCTTGGAGATCTTGGTGCGAGATTGATCGGTCGAGGTGCGTTTGAGACCGTACTTGGATCGCGTACGCTTGGGAATTTCGGGACCACCTCTCGACTCCTCAACCGGAACCTCTACAAAAGTCTCCCCGGCAATCTTGGGGGGCATACCACTGCCCACAATGCCCTCAGCGTTCTTGACGTCAAAGAACTTCTTTTCAGTGGGCTGGACAGCGATTGGCTCTTTATCGGCGGCGTTTTGCTGACTAGAGTGGCTGTGTCGACGAGAAGCACGGTGATGACTCCTGTCCGTAGGGGTATCTGGCTCACGGCTTTTGTGGTCTTTGTGCGCGGAACGTTCAGACTTCTCAGATCTTTCCACACGTTCGCGGCGTTCTTGACGCTCGTGTCGATCTGAGCGCTCGCGGCGTTCGTCTTCTTGGTCGCGAAGCTGTCGTTCGTCGGGTGTTCGAAGCTTTTTCTTTCCAGAACTGCCAGAGCCTTCTCCGGAGAAGCCACTGTCACGTCTTCTTGGTGTCCTTGGTGGCGTCTTGGCAACAGGCTCCTCAACACTATCAGAGCGATGACGGCGGCTATGAGATCCATGAGAAGAATGGCGTTTGCTGTCTCGGGCCTCCTCACCCTCCCGGCTGCGGGAGGAGCGGGCAGAGTGGTAAGAGGAATGGGATGATTGGCGATGTCGACGACGCCTCTCCCCTTCTCCGTCACCACTGGAAGCCCGGTGGCGTTTGGAAGATTCGTCTGCAGATAAGTCAGTATCAAGCTGGTTCGAGCTCTCCTCAACTCTTCCCCGTGTAATCCCCGATGGAAGCCCTTCTTCGCCATCCTGGGAGTTACCAGCTTTGGGGCTGGCAGGAGGGCTCAGGGCTTCTGCGGTGGCATATATGACAACTGCGGCTGCTACAGTATCCTCAACATCTCGGGCTACCAGCCTTTGTTGGCGCCTCAGCGACTTGGCACGATGTTGCTCGACCATGGTAGCATCCGGAATGACAACAGCAGGAGTGGGAGCACGAGAGTCAGCCTCGAGCATAGTAATCGGGGCCTCGAGACTCCTGTTTTGCTCGGTTGGGCTTTCAGAGATGGCTGGTTGAGCCTCCCACACTGAAGGCTCAGCGATCTTTGATGAATTCGGCTCTCCGGCAGTGGCATCAAGCTGCTCTGTCTGTGTGCCAAGCGTGTTTGAGCTTCCTGGTACCACGTTGATGGTATTTTGAGCGGTTGTCTCGCAGGTTTTTGCAATGGCGATCGCCCCAGCAATACCCGCCACTGTGGCGAGCCCTGCAGGACCGAGTGCAACGTCCGTGGTCAGACTTTCATCGCCCGCGGCATTCTCTACCTCGGTGCCATCTGCCGTCCCGTCTTCCTGGACGGATGCTTCAATTTTGTTGGGGACAACTGTGGTGGTATGCTCGACTCCAGTCGTGCATGTTACAGGATTGTCTGCGCTGGTCTGAGACTCAAGAGCATCCAAAAACTGGTCGAGCTGGCTGTCTTCGGGCTCAGCTCCCAGAGTAACTGGCGTGTCGTTGAGTTCATCACCGGCAGCAGTGAGCTTTTCTTCTTGGAATACCATTACAGGTTCGTCCGCTACTGCTGCACGTGTAGCTGGAATCAAGGAAGGTTCTTCCTCAACATCTTGTGGAAGCGAAAGGGTTGGCTCAAGTTCCTCTATCACAGCAGCATCGCCTAGTTGAATTTCGCCGAGTCTCTCGGTGTCAATCTCCGCCAAGTCTTCCAAAACATCAACCACGACATCAGGCGATTCCGTTTTGACCTCAAGTGATGCGATATCATGTGCAGGTTGAGGGACAACTTCATCCGCCCTATCGGGTTCGTCTGCCGCCATTCCTTCGGCGTTCTCAGGTGGTTTGACAGATTCTTGGTCAGTGGAGTGAGGTTCAGCAATCTCTGAGAGAGACTCGTCCATCGTCTGAGCCAAAGGTTCTTCCACGGAACTTTCCACTGTCGTAGCATTGGGCACTGATGTCATGGGTTCGAGACCGGCGGGCACCTCCAACGCATGGGCTGTAGAATCTGTCGATTGCTCAGACTGCCAGATTTGCTCCGACTCCTCATCTTGGGCAACAGTAGCAGGCTGTTGCTCCTGAAGCGAGGCAGTCTCAGGCGTCTCAACAACTGAACAAGACGTCGCTAATGGTTGATCTTGATCTTCCTGCTCGCTAGCTTCTCCAAGAGTCTGTTCCCCTGACTTTGTGTCCACGGTATCGACTTCGTCCTTGTCTTCTTCGACAGCTGGATCCAAAATGATCGAATTATCTGCAACCGTCGTCCCATCAACATGGATGTTATCATCTACACTCTGCTCATGCTGTGGCTCGATTTCTTGTGTATCATCTGATTGAAGACTCGCAGGGCAGACACCAGACTCGGATGCTTCAACAAGTACCACTGGCTTGTCCCAATCCGCGTCAGTCTCAGCTGATGGCGATGCCTCAGAGTCAATTGCTCCCTCAAGGACTGCTTCTTCGCTGGAAACCAGGACAGGCTCCTCGGCACTCTCTGTGTCCGCGAGCACTGATGAGAGTTGCTCTTCCGTGGCAGTGACTGAGTAGTCCGACAGATCTACTTCTGACACGAGAACCGATTGTTCCTCAACAAGCCTGGCTGGCACTTCGCTTTGTTGAGCCTCAACCTCTTCCTGAGCGCTTGATTCAACAGCTACAGTCGATGTGACGGCGTTCAACAACGAAGTTGTATCTTGATGATCATGTGAAGCTATCACTTCTGATTCTACAGGCGAAGCAAGCTCATCTGAGGTTGAAACAGTTTCATCTTCAAGAACAGAAGATCCAGGAGAATCCACGATCGCTTCAGTCGATTGTGTTTCCTCAGGAGCGGCAACAGCGGGCTGGTCCTTCGCAGCAGAAGGCTCTGCAGAATCCACAAGGTTTTCACCTGCTGCTGTTGGCGCCACTGGTCCCTCCTCTAGAGTCATAATCGTAGGCTCATCGTTCAGAGCCAGGCACTCTGCAGAATCCGCGACGGCATCATCTGTGGCTGACTCCTCGAGAACGACATCTGCAAGTACGTCCGAAGTTAAAACCGGTTCATCGTCGCGTGCAAGCGGTTCTGCAGAATCCGAGACGGCTTCACCGGCGGCTGACTCCTCGAGAACGACGTCTGCAAGTACATCAGAAGTTGAAACCGGTTCATCCTCACATGCAAGCAGTTCTGCCGAGTCCACGATGGTCTCTTCATCCGCCGTTGTCGTGCCCGCTGACTTAACGGGAGAGGAATCCGCAGCCTCTACCTCCGTCGTTGACACCGTGTCCACCACAGCTTCCGGCACATCTTCATCCTGATCCGTAGGCGCCACCGGTGCTTGTTCGGGAGTGCCATCTGTGGACTCGGCCTGGACCATCAATGCCGTGTCCTCCTCCTGCTTGGGCCCGTCATCGGCTAGATATGTCTCAGTGCCGACTTGCTCTTCGACAACGGATGAAACAGCAGCGATATCATCGACTTCGTGCGAACGTGACTCCTCGGAAGAAGGGTCGATGGTCGACATCGCCTCAGCAGCTGTGGTGACGATGTCATGTTCTGGTACCTGAATTTCCTCTTGAGCGCCGACAGTTGACAATGCAGGTTCAAGAACACCATCTGTGTCGATGGCCGTTGACTCAAGCGAAACGTCGTGGTCGACGGCCTCTGCCGGTCGAGTTTCTGCCGTGGACGACTCAGAGTCCCTCTCAATTGGATCTGACTCGGACACCTCACCTGGCAGTATCTCTGGTTCGTCACTGACTGCCGGCTCTGCCAGTACATTGTCATTTTTGGCGGGTGACTCGGACCCATTGTCCACTGCAGTTGAGACCTCATCTGGCTCTATCGCAGGAGCAGACTCCTCAGCAGGAGTTGATGCGAGGATTAAAAGCTCGTCATTGGCAGCTGCCACTTCCGAAGCAGGCTCTGCCACCAACTGCGGCTCCTCGCCAGGTGCGACGAACGCCTCGATAGGCTCTGGCGCAGAAGCAGGCTCTTCTTCGAAGCTGGTCGCCACAGCGGCGGCAATGTCTTCTTGTGCAGCCGAGGGCACCTCCTCTTCCGGAAGAAGCTCGCTTGTCCCAGAATCCGGTGGCAGTGTTGCAGAATCTTCCGTTGCTGTCTGGGTGACTTCCGTCGCCGCAGTGGACAGAGTTTGTGGGACATTCAATTCTTCCTCTGTCTCGGTTGCCGCAGAAGATGATTCGCTGACACTTGTTCCTCCAAGCTGCGGAGGGTCAAGCGCTGCATCGGGTTCCTCAACAGCCCCGGAGTCTTGGCTGGCGGTAGCAGAAGGCAATTCTGTGTCGATTTTGACACTCTGTAGTGCATCTTCCGTTGACATCTCAGCAAGATTCTCCATATCAGCCGTTGGTTCAGGTGTATGGTCCTGGGTGTTTTCCAGAGGCATGGATTCCTCCTCGCCGACAGACGGTAGATCTTGCTCTCCTACCGCGGCTACATTTGTATCAACCTCGACAGTCGTTGAAGGCAATAGTAATGACTCGGGTGAAGCTTCTGGGCATTCGTCTGCCCTTGAATCCAGAACTGAACCATGCGTAGGGGCATCTGCGTGGTCTTCGATAGCGATGGTAGTAGTCACCACGTCATCCATAGTATCAGGAATTATCTCTTCGGGTGAGACCGCAACTGTAACTGGCTCTGCTTCATCAAGCATAGGTGCATCCACTGACTCCTGTGCGGGCTCCGAGACGGCTCCCACCGTCTCGGTTGCGCTCCTTTCAGGTTCGACCCCGGCATGCCCAACGGTAGCTTCCACATCTTCAAACTCATTCAACTCCGTAACGCCATTGCCGTCATCTTTTTCCAATTGGGTATCTTGAACAACTTCCGTAAAATCACTGGGGGTATCATGGAAAGAGCGCAGTTCCTCACCTTTCTTCGATCTGGGCAACTTTTCCTCGCCGGGAATGGGCCCAACAACATCCTTGTCCTCCTCTTCCTCCGTGGTCTTTGATTCAGCTGGTAGGTCCTTGCTAGACGAGTCCTTGGGAGCTTCTGGTTCATCCTGGGATAGATGTGCAGCCGCGAGTGCTGCTCCACCCGCCACGGCGACACCAGCAGCGATAGCGGCCTCGGTGGGCTTGGAAGATACGTCCTCTACTTCTTCCTTGGCAGCACCTGCGGCGTCTGAGGCTACTTCTTCAGGCTGTTCAGCTTCAGGAGCGATCACGTCTTCAGCGGCAATGTTAGATTCCGCCTCAGGCTCGGCCGGCTCGGCTCCTTCGAAGTCGGGAACGGGTTCAGCTCCAGCTTCAGCAACTGCCTCGGCCTCAGCAGACTTGGCCTCAGCAGCAGTTTCAGCATTAGCTTCAGCAACAGGTTCGGCTTCGGCTTCGGTAGCTGCTTCAGGTTCAGCAGCAGTTTCGGCTTCAGTTTCAGCAACTTCCTTAGGTTCTGCCTCAGCTACTGCCTCAGGTTCGGCTGCAGGATCGGCTTCAGCTGCAGTGACTGTCTCGGGTTCGGTAAGAGGTTCAGCGTCAACAACAGGTTTAGCTTCGGCTTCGGCGGCCGCCTCCGTTTCAGCAACGGGTTCAGATTCTGCTGCAGGATCGGCTTCGGCCTCGGTAGCTGCCTCAGGTTCAGCAGCAGTTTCGGCTTCAGTTTCAGCAACTTCCTTAGGTTCTGCCTCAGCCACTGCCTCGGGTTCGGCTGCAGGATCGGCTTCAGCTGCAGTGACTGCCTCAGGTGCCTCAGGCTCAGCGGGCTCAGCTTCAGCAGCAGGTTCGGTGACAGATTCGACTGCAGCGGCAGGTTCGGCTTCGACTTCGGGAACGGCTTCAGCTCCGGCTTCAGCATCTACTTCAGTCTCAGCAAATCCGGCCTCAGTTTCGGCTTTGGTTTCGGCAACAGGTTGAGCTGCAGCAACTGCCTCAGGCGCCTCAGCAGCAACAGTTTCAGGTTCAGCCTCAACAACAGGCTTAGGCTCGGCCGGCTCGGGCTCAGTAGCAGGTTCAGCTTCGGCAACAGGCTCATCTTCAGCAGCAGGCTCAGCTTCAGCAGCAGGCTCAGCTTCAGCAGCAGGCTCAGCTTTAGCAGCAGGCTCAGCTTCGGCAGCAGGCTCAGCTTCGGCAGCAGGCTCAGCTTCGGCAGCAGGCTCAGCTTCGGCAGCAGGCTCAGACTCGGTCGGCTCTGGCTCAGTAGCGGCTTCGGCTTCAGCGACAGGCTCGGCTTCAGCGACAGGCTCGGCTTCAACAACTGCCTCAGGCTCAGCAGGTTCCCCTCCAGCAATAGCCTCGGCTTCAGCAGCGGCTTCGTTTTCTACCCCGGCAACAGGTCCGACTTCTGCCTCAGCAACCGCCTCAGCTTTAGTGGCCGGTTCGGCTTCGGCGGAATCGGCCTCGGCAACGGGTTCAGCTTCGACTTCGGCAGCAGGTTCGGCATGTGCCTCAGCAACCGCTTCGGCTTCTGGTTCGACGGTGGTTTCCGCAGTAGTTGTTGCTGCGGGAACTTCATCTGCCGGTACGGTCTCAGCTTCAGCATCGGCAGCACCTTCGGTCTCTGCAGCCGTTGGCTGTTCTTCGGGAACACCGCTCGTTGCTGCATCCTGAGAAGCCTCGACGGTTGTTGTTTCGGGCGACGACTCAGGAATAGGTTCGTCGGTATCAACCGTTGCGACAGACTCAACCGTTGTTTCTTCTTTGGCTGCATCTGCATGTTGCTCGTTCTCGGCAGGTGTAGGCTCGACGATCGTGGTAGCCTCGTCTGGTGGTTGAGTCTCGCCTGCTGTGTCGGCGCCATCAGCCAAAGGTGCGTCCTTGACCTCGGCGGCAGGCTCCTCCGCCGCAGACTCTTCTTCAACCACGGCTGAAGTCGCCGTGTCATTCGTACCCTCCGTGCTAGTAGTGGTCTCCGGATGCTCGACATCCTCAGCTGTTTTGTCACTGGCTTCTTCCGCGGATTCAGTTGATGCAGCTGTTTCTACCTCAACCACAGCAGAAGGTTCCGTTTCCGCGTCGGCTACATTTTCAACCGCCTCAACTGGATTGTCACTTGTGCCTTCATCAGCCTCTCCAGATTCTGCGGTGGCTACCTCCTCCTTCTCTGTTTCGCTCGTTGCTGCTTCAACTGGCTCAGGAGTGTCCTCTTCGGCTTTGGCATCATCCTCAACTGTCGATTGCGTTTCTGTTGCTGCTTCAGACTCAACGTCGAGGACAGCAGCGGTTGTGTCTGTCACGGTCTCAGGCACGGTCTCCTCGGTGATAGTGGTTTCTTCAGCCTGCTCAGAAGTAGCCTTGTCAGGTACTTCAGTCTGCGAAGGTTCCGCGTCGCCACCTGTTGACTCAGAGGTCGCGACCGGGTCGCTGTCGTCCTGTTGAGTTGACGAGACAATTGCATCTTCGTTCTCAGAAAAATCAACCTGCTTGGGGGGTGAAGGACTATCAGCAGCGGGTTCCGCAGGGTGTTCACCATGGGCCTCTTGAGATGGAACATCGTCCTCGGACTTGATGATCTCAGGTTGTGTATCTGCCGTCTCGGCTTCCAATGGTTGACTTTGCTCCGAGACTGTTACCTCGGCCGCGCTCTCCGCTGCATTCGTCTCTGTCATCTCTGTAGTCTCGCCACTTTCAATCGGAGCCTCAGCCTCTGCGCTCTCCGTGACAGCGGCAGCCGGCTGTTCCTCAGGCTGTGCTTCAATCTCACCACTGCTCGCTGCTGGTGCCTCGGAATCAGCCGTCCCTTGTTCCTCGGTGGTTTCGGGAGCGTCAGACTCGACAGACTTGACAACAGCACTTTCTGCATCAACTACCATAGGCTCGGGCGCTGCAGACGAGTCTTCTGTTGCCTCTTCGTCAGACGTGGAAACGGGCTCAGGACTAGTTGCCTCTTCGGGTTCGGCTTCATTGGTCTGTGGCTCTGGCTCGGACGGTGCCGGAGCTGACGATTCGTCCTTGGTCTCGTCAGCCGGCGACTCTGCAGGGGTTTCCGATTCAGGCACTGCTTCCGTGGTCGTTGTCTCCTCAGCTACCACCGCTGCAGGTGCAAGCTCGGAGATTGCATCAGTGGTGTCTTGCGCTTCTGAGCCCGCAACGACCTGCTCTTCGGTGGTTGGGAGAGTCTCGGCATCAGTGACTGGCTCGTTGGCTGAATCATCAAGGGCAGAAGGCGCTTGCGCTGTGTCGTCAGTCGCCGGTGCTGAAGTGATCTCAGCGGACTCCTCGGCAGGGTCATCTGTGGCTGCTGCATCATCCTTTGCTACCACATCAGATGCTACCTGTTCCTCAGGAGGCTGCGCGGCATCGCTATCCACGACCTCGTCACCCGGCTGTGAGGCTTCGACGGCAGGTTGTTCGGGTGAAGATTTCTCCGGCTCAGCTTGTGCAGTTTCTGAGGGTTGTTCAGCAACGAGCTCGACAGCTTGGTCCTCAGACGATTTCTCCTCTGGAGTCTCTGCGGATTGGTTCTCGACTTGGCCTTCTTGCGTAGTCTCGGTGACGGTAGCAGCAGGCTCCTCATTCTCTGCCTCCTGAGGTGCGTTTTTGGCATTTGGGTCAGCAGTTGGTTCTTCGGCTGTTGCTTCAGCCGGGAGGTCCTGGCTTTCAGACTCAGCCGGCTCCGGCTCCGCCGGTGTAGTCATAGACTCAGCAACAGGCTCATCGGCCGCCGCTTCTATGGTCGCAGCATCCGGCGATGCCTCGGCGGCAGCTACGTTGAATACTGCTTCTGCAATTGATTCCTCTGCGGCTGTTCCTTCAGATGGCTCGTCCCGTTGTTCCTCCTGGATAGGGCCAGAGTCTGTGGCTGGCGAATCATCAATCTTTGGCTCTGCTGACGCCTCCTCCCCATCGGCAGCGGTTATGACTTCTTCGACAGCCTCTGGAGGCTTCTCTTCCGAGATCTCGGCTTCTTTGCGTGTGACCTCCTCTGCAGTTGGCTGCTGTGCTGGCTCTGTCGACGTCTCGTCCCCATCGGCAGTGGTTGCGACTTCTTCGACAGTCTCTGAAGGCTTCTGTTCCGAGATCTCGGCTTCTTCGGGTGTATCCTCCTCCGCAGCCGGCTGCTGCTGCGCTGTCTCTGCTACGCACTCAGCTTCCTTGGTCGATGCGTCATGGGTCGCGGGTTGATCGACAGCTTCTCCTTCGGCGGCTTCCGTACGAGCAGAGGCGTCCTCGGCCACAGTTTGCTCTCGGCCGACATCGGGCTCCTCTCTTGCTGAATCTGCCGTCGGCTCAGCGGCTTCCTCTGCGGCCACCTTCGGAGTGTCCTCGACAGATCCATCTTCATTTGCTTCAGGCTGGTTCTCTAAGACTGTTTCGGGCACAGTCTCAGCTGCGGGGGTCTCGGCTGACGTCTCTTGTGTCGGCTCTGTAGACTCGGATGGCTCAGTTGTCGCTTCGATTGCCGGTTCCACAGAAGCAGACTCGACGACAACGTCTTCTGGTGGTTGAGTCTCTTGAGCGGAAGCAGTCTCCTCGGTCTTGACTTCAGCACCACTGCCTACGCCATCATGGCCGTCCTGCACTGTAGCAGCGGCAGCAGCGGCAGCATCGTCTGACTGAACATCTGCAGCAGCCGCAGGCTCCTCCGATGAGACTGTTTCGGCCACAGCTTCTTCAGCCTTGACCTCTTCACTATTAGCTGTTTCGGTTGCGTCTGCTTCGGCTTTGATCTCAGCCTCTGCTGCCGCCCCGCCTTGAACGTCGCCGGAGGGTGTCTCTTCAACCTTGCTTTCGTCAGATTGAGTCTCCACGACTGGAGACTCTTCTGACTCAGCTTCGGCGACAGGTTCAGTACCATTTGACTCCTCTCCCGCTTCAGGGACGTCGTCGGCCTTCACCTCATCCTCGGTCGTGGCCACTGCTTCAGGCTGCGCATCTGGTTCTTGGGCCAGCGGTGCTGCGGCTGCTTCAGCGGCAGTGGCAGGCTCAACCGAAGCAGCCTTGCCCTTCTTGCCCTTCTTTGCATTCTTTGCCTTCTTCTTCTTTGATGATGTCGTAGATTTGTCGTTGTCCTCATTAGTCGTGGTTTCTACCGGGGTATCCTTTACCGTCTCGTTATTCTTGGCCTTTCCTTTCTTGTTGTTATTCTTCTTCTTGTTCTTCTTTTGCGAGGACTTTGGTGAGTCTTCCTTTGTTGAAGCTTGAGAATTTGAGCCTTCAGCACCGGCGGTGGCGGTGGCTTCTTCCTCAGCAACCGCATCCGCGGCTTCATTCTCATTACCTAGCTCTGCAGCCCGTCTGTCAGCACGTGTCGGTTTCGTCATTTCATTCACATGACTGTAGCAAACGGTTCCATGCATGTTATATGGCAGGTATAGTGGGTCGTATAGGTAATTCCGGATAATTTTTTAATTTTTTTTTTTTCCTTTTTTTACCAGATTGTATGGCGAAATGGTCGGAATTGCCTGAACCCACCATGGCATGAGTACTTGAGGACTTACCTTGTTGATCCGCATCTTCCTCCTCTCCCTCGGAATCAGACTGTCGAAAGTACTGGACATGTGAGAAATTAGAAAATCGTACGTTGGATTGGTCAATGTTGGTCCGATACGGACAGAACGCGACTTCAGGGACATCACTCATACTGTCTCTGAGTCCTCTATTCCCTCGGAGGGCAAAGGGTCCTCGGGGAGGGCGGGCTGTGCCGGCGTTATAATGATATCGGCCGACATGCAGGCTAGCACGTAGAGTAGCAATGTACACGTGCGAAAGCAATGGGTATCGTTGCGTATTGGGCTGGTCGGGTAGACGCAGCAACAGGATCAGGGCCGCCAAATGGGACTTGTCGGAGATGCTTGGGCGTTGTTCCGCGCTTTGGAGATTAGAAGGTCGTCGTACAGATAATTAATGCAAGCTGCAACCCACATGCAATGGGAGGGGGGAAAGCAAAAGAAAAAAAAGATATGAAGGCACGGCAGCAACAATGCAAAAAGAACAAGTGAATTCGTACACCAAACAAATATTGACTTGGTAGACAAGAGACGTAAACTGAAAATTGTTTTGTTTTGTTTTTTTTTTTGTTTTTTTTTTTTCCCCTAAGATGCAGAGTGCAAGTTCTTCTTCTCCCAGCTTCGAATGGAAAGGAAAAAGTCAGACATGGCATCGGCAGCCG
Source organism: Claviceps lovelessii (assembly GCA_018360185.1). Taxonomy (NCBI): domain Eukaryota; kingdom Fungi; phylum Ascomycota; class Sordariomycetes; order Hypocreales; family Clavicipitaceae; genus Claviceps; species Claviceps lovelessii. The sequence continues at coordinate 1,375 of SRPU01000328.1, read as the reverse complement.
TGACGTGCCATCACTCGACCAGACTGCCAGACCGCTTTCTCTCATGCGATCCCCAGTCCACATCAGACGTGGGCCACGAGAATCTGCTACGCAGGTACCTAGGTAACCGGGCCCATCCTGAATAAAGCAGGGTCGAGAGAGCCCAGGACAACAATGGCCGTGGATTTCGATGGTATCGTCCGGCAGGGTTAGATGTGGCCTTGGCGAGACCCGACTGGCCCTTGCCGCGTCAATAGATGGCGAGGCTGAATGAGCAGCAGGGCTTTGAAGGTTGTACCAATGGTACCCGTATCTTGGCTCTGTGATACCATGGTTGTCTATTGGCCGAGTCTGACGACCATCATGGGTCGTGAAGCCGGGGTAGGGAAAAGAGAACAGGAAGTTCAGACTCGACTGCTGGTCTCTGCTCGTCCAGGCCGTCCAAGGCACCGTTGTCTCTTATCCAACGGCCGACTACCACTTGGCACTGGGCACTGGGCAGGTAGCCACGCTCTGGGCCCGATGAGAACACATGGCTGGCGTTCCGAGTCTCAGGTCAGGTGGAGTCGGATTGCGAATGGGAACTGCAGACAGGAAATCAGTCAGTACAGGTGACGGTAGCGATAGTGACGGCTGCGTGTGCTGGCGAGCAGACGGGAGATGGCACCAGACGATGTGCTGCGTGCTGCGTGCTGCTTGCTGCTGCTTGCTTGCTGATGTGGTCCTCCTCTTTCTCCTGCTGCCCGACCATGGACGACGACGACTGACCAAACAGAGGCATTGAGATCTCACCCTTGGGCCCTGGGAAGCATCTTCAGCAAGAGCCCCGGCCAATGATGCAACGAGCGGAACCCTCCAAGAGACCGCTCCGGTGCGGGTTGTTGGGCCTCGATGCCTTCCATTGTTACCCATGTCTTCGGCTGGCGCGCTCGTGGCCTGCTGTGTTGGCGGTGCGGAGCCATGACAGCGCATGAACCTGGCCATCTGCCGAATAATGGCAGACTGGGGGGGTGCGGCCAGTGGTTGGCACCGGCTGGCAGTGGCTGGCGGTTGCCAGCTTAACGTCGACCCACTCAGCAGCCATGATCCCGCCCAGAGCCTTGGCTGGGTTGGTGGGTTGGTGGGTTGGTGGGTTGGTGCCACAAGGGACGACCCGCCGCCAATGTCTGGTCTGCTGGTCTGCAGAGCTCTCAACATCAGTCTGGGGAGGAGATGTATCCGGTGCACAAATCGGAAGCAGCTGCTCGATAGAGAGAGAGAGAGAGACATGGACAAAGGCATAGAACGAGAGATTGGGTGGGAGAGAGGGGGACAGACAGAGCCATAGTTCACACGCACACGCACACAGAGAGAAAGAGAGAGACTCGAAGAAAAAAAAAAAAAAAAAAAAAAAAAA
>SRPU01000327.1:0-21953 GCA_018360185.1 Claviceps lovelessii | reverse complement strand
TATACTAAATAAAGTTAATATTAAAACTATAAAGGGCTATATATATACTAAGGCTAGTAATTAAGGAAGTATAATTATTAAAAGTAAGCTAGTATACTATAAAATATATAAGCTAGTTTATTTAAGTAAAGGAGACTATTACTCTAAGTACTGCCTATATCTCTTAGTTTATATATTTAATACTACTATTAGTTTAAAGATAGTAGAATATAGTAAGAAGCTATATAATACTAATAAGAAAGTAAAGTATTAACTAAAACCTACTTATTTAGTTTAAGCCTTAGTTTAAAATAATACTTAAGGGGAATCTATAAAAATACTACTAGTAATTAAGAAAGTATTAAGTATATACCTTAATGCTTATACTTATTATAGCCTCTAACTATATATACTTAAAGAGGTAGTTTATAATAACTATAAGAAACTAAGGGGTATTTATATTAAATTCTAGAAAATTAGTTATAAAGTTTACTAAAATCTATAATTAGTATTTATTTAGCATTAGAATAGGTTAGAGAAGGCTTTATTATAGGCACTAGCTTTTATAAGCCTTATAGTAGTAGTAGTTTTATATATACTATATAATATTTATTAATATACCCTTTTAATAATAGCTATAATAAAGTGCTTAAAAGGTTATATTCTTCCTTAGATAGCTTAATAAGGGTAAGTTATAGGTTTATTAAATTAATATAGTAATAAAGGGCTTATACTATAATGCCTAAAGATAGCTATAAAATAATAAAGTATTATAGGTATTAATTATATAGTCTCTAACTTACTAATAAGTAGCTACCTTAATAAAGAACTATTAGGCTTTAGACTATACTATCTTAATCTTTATATAATATATTAGGTTAGCCTATATACCCTAGTCCTAAAGGCTCTAAAGATAGGTATTAATAAAGAAATTATACCTCTATAGGCTAGTAGTAAAGGCTATATTTTAAGTTTAATTTATATTTATTATAAATATAGGCTAAATAAAAAATAGGTATAATAAGTATATAATAAATACTAGGTAAAGTAAAGATTAAGTTAGTAGAGGTTCCCTTAATTTATTTTATTTATAATAAAATAATATATTAAAGCATACTACTTAGGAGCCTAGGTAGTAATAAAGGTAGAAATTAAAAAGAGAGAGGGTCTTTACTTAATATACTTAGCATTTTAATATTTCCCTAGGGCTTATAAAGTATTTTAAATTCTTATAGTTAGTAAGAATTATAAATAGTTTAAAAATACTATAAAGCTTAGTAAACTAAGCCTTAAGGTATAAGATAATATTAAGAAGCTTTTTATTATAAATTATATAGTTTTACTAAGGGGCTATAAGTTTAGCTAAGTAATAGGCTATTAATTATAGTATACCTACTATATTATATTAGGAGAAATAACCCCTAAGTGCCTCCCCTAATATATTAGCTTTAACTACTATATTTAAGGTAGGGTTTTATTATATAAGAATAAGGGCTAATAAAAATATATTCTTAAGGTATTAAAAGGATATTTAATACTTAGGGGATTAAATAAATAAAATGCCCTTTTTAGTAAGGTTAAGTAAGGGCTTAGTAAGGTTTAAAAAGTTAGCTATAAACTTTTAATAAAAATTTATAAAGCTTAAGAAGCTATATATTCTTTATAGCCTTATTAGTGCCTTTTATTTTTAAATAGCTACTACCTTAGCTAGGTTTAGGTATACTATATAGCTAGCCTAAATAATAAACCTTAGGTACTTAATCTTTATTATACTAAAAGTATACTTACTAATATTAAGGTATAGGCTAACTTATTAAAGGTATAAAAGGATATTTTTAATACACTATATATACTCTTTATATATATTATTAATATAAATAAGGATATTATTTAGGTAAGCTATAGTATAGACCCCTAGGGTATTCCCTAAGGCTTTATTAATATATTATTAAAATATTATAAGTGCTTTTACTAAGCTAAAAGGGTATACTAGCTATTTAAAGAGACTAAACCTTATTTAAAATACTATTAGGGCTTTATTCCCTTTAGCTATATATAAATAATAAAAGGTAGTATAAATATTTAATTTTATAAACTATTAGGTATTAGCTAGGGATTATAGAGTTTTCTTAATAAGTAGTAGTAAGTAATAGTTTTAGTTTATAATTTTATTTAATACTTTATAGTTTATATAAAAATACTAGCTACCCCCTACCTTTTTAACTAATAGTATTAATATAATTACTAAGAAAAAGAAAGCTTAAATTTAATTTTTATTTATTAGGTCTATAATTTACTTCTATATTTTTAATAACTAATTCTATAGTATATTATAAAGGGGTGCCTAAGGTAGGTTTAGTATACTACTATTAGGATTATATTATAGTTAAATATAGTAATTAGCCTAGCCTTAGTAAAGAGGTAAGGCATTAGCATTTTTATAGTAAAATAGGTCCTTAAAGTTAGCTAGCTTACTAGGTAATAAAAAAAGGTTATTATTTTTCTCTAAGGGTGCTAGGCCTACTATAAAAGTAAGGATAATATTAATTTTATATAAACTTATAGCTATAATACTACTTACTTTATTTAACTTTAATATATATTAGGCTAGATTAGTATATACTAAGTCTATTATAGTAATTATTAGTAATATTATATTTTAAGCATTAAAGATATAAATTTATAAACTACTTTATATATAAATAATAAATAGGCATTTAGTAGTATATAGTATAATATTATTTTAAGCTATTTATAGCACTTTAAGAATATAGTCTTATAAAAGACCTAGAATAATATAGGCTATAATAGGGAATATTTACTTATTTAAATTAGCTTTAAATTATATAAAATAAGTAATTTATAGCTATTAAAAGGTATTAGTATAGCTATACCTTATTACTATTATAGTAGTAATTAAAATATATAGCTAAATTAGAGAGATTTATTAAAGGCCTAGCCTTTAAACTATACTCTTACTTATAATAGTATAGCTATTATAATTACTATTTACTTAAGTATTAATAAACTAAGAATTATTATAAAGAAAAGAAAGGAGGAATAATGCCTTTTTTATATAATATTTTATCTCCCTATAAATATTTAAGCTATTATTAATATAAATATAGTATAAGCTATTACTATTTATATATATTTTACTACTAAGACTTATATAGTAAAACTATTTTTTTTTAAGTTAAAACTATTTTTATTACTAAGGGCCTTTTTATTAAAAGTATTTAAAACCTTAATTTTAGGTTCTTTTAAAGGGTAGTAAGCTAGGAGTTAAGTATAGCCTTTAATATAATAGCTATTATTATTATAATATAAATATTACTAAGTAGCCTTATAGTATTTAATAATATTTTTTAAAACCTATATTATATATACTATACCTTTAATAGCTATAGGTTTTATACTAAACTTAGCCTTACTAAAGAATTTATAGCCCTATTTAATGCCTATAAAGCCTATAAAGTTAATATTTATTATAGCTATATTACCCTTATAGTTATATTTACCCTAAGGCTAGTAGTATATCTTAATATACTTTTTAATTTAATATAAATTAATATTTAAGGTAATACTATAGTATTATATAACTACTATAAAATAGTTAGAATAAAGAATATTATAATTTATATAGTAGTCTTTTATTTACTTATTAAATTTTATTTAAAGCTAAGTAAGTTTTACTATATTTATTTATATATTACCTTTAGCTAAGTAAAGCTTTTATTTAAAGTAAATAAAGAAATTAGTAAACTACTTATTTAAGCATTACTTTAGTTAGTTTAGCTTTATAATTATATATTTTTTTTAATAAAGGTTTATAAATATAGTATTAAAGTAGTTAAGAAAATAACTAAATATATACTAATAGTTACTACTAAGCTTAAAGAATAAAGTAATTTATACCTAAACCTTAAATAATAAGTTTTAATAAATAAGAAACTATTTATTATAGTTAGTATTAATAAAGTCTAAGTTAGCCTTTAGCTTATATATTATAAGGCTTTACTAAGCTTAGAATAAGGCTTTATTTTTATTATAAGGATTTCCTATTAAAAGCAGTTTATATTTAAATTATATTTAGTTAAAATATATTAAGGTATTTATATAAAATACTTAATTTATTAAGGCTACTTAGTAGTATAGTTTTTTAAGCTAAGCTACTATTAAAGTAATAGTTTTATAAAAATAGTATAAGTTTTATATATTACTTAATTAAGCTATTTATTTATAATACTAAGGGTTTATTATATTATATATATATAAATAAATATTATAAATAATATTATAATAAATAATAATTATTATAAACTAGCCTAAATAGCTACTATAATTTAGTATTAATAAAGTTATTATTATTTATAAAAGGGAAGGGAAAACTACTATCCCCCTTCTCTATATATACTCTATATATATAGTATATATCCTTAGGGTTTGCCTTATAGGTGTAATAGGTCTCCTTACATGCCCCTCTTCTGCTCCACTAAGGATCCGAGCCGCTAGCTCGAATCCATCACAACTAATTACTTTATAAATTTAATTTAAAATTTGCCCTATATTTAGTAGCTATTAGCCTAACTATATAGCTTTTAAAATAGGTATAAAAAAGTAAGAAGTAAGGATTTATAAGGACTTTATAGCTATAAGCTCTATATATAACCTTTAGTCGGATTTCTGTAGTTATGCTACGCGCGTATGTGTACGCTTGCTAGCTTACACTGGCCTTACTCGCTAGCAAAGCCCCCCTATAAGATGCTTCTATAAGCGCTTTAATTATAGCACTAATAGTGAGGAATCCCCTGTAAATAATCCTATTATTTTCAACAACTTATAATACTAATTTAATTTATAATTAGCACAATATAGCTAGTTTAGTTTACTTATTTTTTAAGGGTTTAAATTTGTTATAAGCTATGTTAAAAAATATATTAAAGTTCGGTTAAGTTATAATTAATATAGTAATAGCTTATATTAATATTATGAGTAGATTTAATATAAAAGTTCTTAGTATAGAGTTTTTAGCTATTATATACTTAAGTAATTTAAAGGATTATTACTTATATTATAAAATTATACTATATCTTTATCGCTATTAATAAAATTAAATAATAAATAGCTAAGCTATTTATATTTAAATGAACTAAATACTTAAGAATTATTATTAATATCTTTAAAGCTATATTATAAGCTTTTATTAAAACTAAAGTAGCTATAGCTTTAACTAATCTTTACTTGAATTATTATTTACTTTCTTTTTAGTATTAAATAAAAGTAAATAATATATCTAACTAAATTTATAATATTTATACTATACTAATAGCTTAACTTTATTAGACATATTCATAGAATAAGTATTAATACCCTTTAATTTTAATTATCATTTAAATATAAGCTATTTTTAAATAAGCTTTATAATTATTTACAACAACTATTTTTAGCTTAAGTATATACTTTAAAATAAAAAAACTATTAATATTAAAAGAAAGCTATTATATAAGTATACTAAACTTATATTAAATATATAATAGTCAAACTTAACCCTAATTTTATTTTTATTATAAAGATTATTTATATTTACTTAAGCCTCTTAAAGTCTAAATTTATAGTATTGATATAAATATATATAAAATGAATTAAACTTAATACCATTCTTTAAAGCTAATATATTTTTAAGGTTGACTTATTTCTATATAGCTACTATGCTAATAATAAAGATTATTATTATATTTTACTTTTTCAATAAAAACTTTAACTATTTTTACTTAATAAATATAAATATATATTTAGTATATAATTAATATAAAGTTAAAAAGGCCTTTAAATAAAATAAACTAGCTACTATACTTATAAAGTATCTTATATTAACTAAGTATATTCCTTAGCTTTAGCTTATATATAGTTTATAAAAACTATAAGCGGAAGATGTTAAGTACTTAATACTATAAAATACTTAGTGTAATATAAAGGTAAAAATAGTAAAGAGCTATAAAGATATTATACTTCGTACAAATACCTCAATATATAAGTTATGTTAAATAAAAAATAAAAAATCGTAGCTAAGATAAAAAATTATTAGTATAGTATACCTATAGTAGCTCTAGCCCTACTTCTTATTAACCCCCCCTCCCCCCCCTTACCCTTTACTACTACATTCTCCCCGCCTTTACTAGTATAGCTCTATACTATAGCTAAGCTAAGCCTATAAAAGCTAGTAAAAGGTTCTTAGTAAGGAGGTAGTAACCTAAGAGGAGTACTAAGAGGCTAATATAGTATTTAACTTAAGTCTTTAAAGTAACTTACTATTATATATAAACTACCCCTATAGGTAATTTATTACCTTAGTATACCTCTACTAACCTTCTTCAATATTAATTTTATATTATATACTCTTTTCTTAAGCTAGTTAAGCTTAGCTAGTAGTATATATTCATATATAGTTTAAACTAGTATAAGGCTAGCATAGCTTTACTATAAATAATAAAATAGCTATATATAGGTTTTCTCTTTACTTTAGGGTTTTTTTATATAGTTTTAGTAGCAGAGGTACTCGCTATTAGGCTTGGAGTAACTAGAGTAATTAAATAAATAACTATTGTTATTACTTTTTATAACATAGTAAAGCTTTATACTAAAAATACTAGTGAAATTAAGACAACTTTTAAGCTTAAAATAATACTTAGCTAATATATATTTAGTCTTATTATTAGAAGCTTTTTTATATATTATTTTTAAAACTAAATAAAAACCATATTTTCTAAAACATTATATAAATATATAGCTAGGGCTTTATAAAAGTTATAATAATAAAGCTATATAGTATTATAACTTAGTTTCTTTTTATTATTATAGTTAGTAGTATTAATATAGTAAATAAGCTATTCTATATTAGTAATATTTTCAAAGTTAAAATATTTAAAGTGTTATAACCGCTTCCTGCCATAACTGCAGTTGCGGAACGCGTACAGCCGGCCTTATAGGACCTAAAGGGGCATAGGAGTTGCAAGGCACGTGGTGCCCTTGCTATAACTTAGCAGCGCGCTAAGAGGGTATATAAAAGGAGGAGCGTATATATTTATATAATAAAGTAGAGATTTATACCTTTAAGCACTACCGCCTACCTAGCAGCTATGTTGCAGTGCATCTTCTATGTCTCAGTCTTCACTCCACTCAGCAGTATCCCATATCCAGCCTTGACATAAAGCTAAACTTTATAATAATATTATTTACTTTTATTAATATTATAAATGCCTTAAACTTTAATATGTAGCTATTGTGTGGGGGCTAGAGAGACATGGGCCTTAGAAAGGTGGAAAAGAGGTCATTATAACAACTAAGGGCATTAGACCTTAGTATAATATAATTAAACTATTTAATTAAATAATATAAATAGGTCCTAAGCCCTTAGGTAGTTAAAAATATTATTTATTCCTATTTTTTAATTTTAGTATATAGGTACAGAAGCACTTATTACTATAATATTTTATTAATATAGTTATAGTTAATACTATATTAAAATTATTTTATATTTTATTATAAACCCTTTATTATTTCTAACCTTTTAATTACCTAAACTATTTAATTAAATAGAAATTTCACTATTTATATCTTTTCTTATATAGGTTTCCCTATTCTAAGTGCCTGCTTACCCCTTTATAATCCGGAATATAATAGGGAACCTATTCGCATTTATAGGTATACTACCCCTTTTAGTGTTGTGTTTCTTTTCCCCTCGTCACACTATATACTATACTAGACCTTTGAAGTATAGCTATTATATAGCTAGTTATTATAAAAAAATAAGTAGGTTTACTTTATATTGTAAAAAACTATTAAACAATACTACATTAACTACTTCAAAATATATTTTTAAGTAAATTTACAACGTATTATAGTTAGGATTCTAGTATATTTATTCCTTTATTTATTACCTTAATAATTCAAAAGCATTTATATATTAAAGTTTAAAATAGCAAGAGGGTCTAGGAAAAAAGTGGTTAATCTAAAAGCAGCTAGTAGGGTGGGGTCGCCGCACACGAATAGCAATACTCAAAGGGATGAGACCTTGAGATCTTGTTCCTTGATCGGGATTTTATCGGCCAATTGTTAAGGAGGGGCAGTTTTAAGCTTTGAATGCAGATGCCCCTCAACCGGCAGACCTTGTGCTGCATTGCATTGGTAGGCGTGGTGTGTGGGGGAGGGAAAATCGAAAACCCCGAAATCGAGTCTCGACTTAACCTCATGGTCAACGAAATTCAATTTCCATTTTCAAGTGCCTCACAGTGGCTCACACCTTTTTGCGCCACGAACAAGATTTGCACATCCACGTCATTGCTTCACCCGATTATCAAATAAATGTACGGTGCGGGCTCCATGCAACCAAATCCCATAATACCCACGATACTGTTTCGCAAGACCGCCATGCGGTTGTAGGGCAGACCAGTATATCAAGCGCATGATGAACTTTCTTATCAAGTTTGCACAAACCCACGAGTCCTTTCGCTTGGCAGAAATACAAGCGCTTGCTGAAATTGAGGGTGTAAACCTTACGATTGTCGACTACAATGACGGGGTATGCAGTGTTGTCCTCGCTCAAACTGGCTTTAATCAGTTAATCCAGATGCTTACTTCACTTTAGTCTCCCTTCTGCCTTGTCCAGCTTCCATGTCTTGATGACGCTTGCAGACTGGTTCGGAGGTCAATCCTTGCGCAGTCCATATATGAGCTTTGGGGAACGGGAGAAACACTAGACCAACTGCATCAAGCTATCAAAGACAATACCAGCAATCAATGGGCCAAATACAGGCATGTCTCGTTCAAATTCACCATAGACTCGTATCAAGGTGCACGGACGAACCAGACGAGGCTCAACATTATAAACTCGTTTGCGTATTTACCCTTTGAAGGCCCTATACGCATGTCCCAACCAGACGAGACCTTTACATTATTTGAATTGTGGCCGTTCAATAGTGTTCCTTTGAAGTTGCCAGATCCGAGCTTGTATCTCTTAGGACGTCTAGTGGGCAACTCCAGTCGTGACATAGTTCTCAAGTTCGACCTGAAGAAGCGCAGCTATATATCCACCACCAGTATGGATTCAGAATTATCGTTGATTACTGCAAATATTGTGCTTGCCAGTCCAGGGAAGCTCATCTACGATCCTTTCGTCGGCACCGGCTCGTTTCCAATTGCTTGTGCCTGTTTCGGCGCAATGGGCTGGGGAAGCGATATAGATGGCAGAAGTATGCGCGGTGAAGGAGGGGAAAAAAGTCTTAAAGGAAACTTCAACCAATACGACCTGGAAATGAGATTGGGCGATGTGTTTTCCGCCGATCTTGTAAATACACCAATTCGAAGAAATAGGCGCATATGGGATGGCGTTGTTTGTGACCCCCCATACGGTGTGCGGGAAGGCTTGAAAGTCTTGGGTCTAAGAGACCCGGATAAGACCCCGTGGTTAATTGAAAAGGGCAAGATAAATGCTTCGTAAGTGTCGCGGTATGCTAAAAAGAAACCATCATACATTGTAGCTTACAAAAATATAGCCTGCCCGACTTCGTCCCTCCCAAAAAGCCGTACAGCTTTTTAGCTATGCTCGACGACATACTCGCATTCGCCGCAGACACACTAGTCGACCATGGTAGATTATCCTTCTGGACGCCAACGGCCAATGACGAGGATCAAGAGATACCAATACCAACACATCCATCGCTCGAGCTTGTTGTCGTTTGTGCTCAAAAGTTTAACAAATGTAAGTGATTGCTGTATTGGTATCCAATTTGGTCGCACCCCGCGCGCGCCTCAATGGCCTCTAGACAAAATTTGCTGATACAAACAAGGGTCGCGACGCTTGATCACATATCGCCGTCTCCCAGATGCCGATGTGTCGCCGCGACATTTGGCAGCGTATCAATCTAAACAAAACGTGGTTTCTACTGGCAATTCGGTCAACGATATGAACCCATTCCGACGTGGCTATTTCAAAAAATTCGAGACCAATGACAAGACGTAAAGTGGAAGACATGCCCCGACGAGTGTCAAATTGCCAGATATAAGCCCACTTATGACCGTCTTTTCTCCGCTGGCAGTCAAACTTTCATCCAAGTCTTCATTCAACCATTCCTAATCAAGTAGTCTGCACGGTGTTGTCCTTGTCACGTTAGTCTCCTTAAAAAGGGGCACGTGGGAATCGAGTACTGCACCGAGTACTGCGTTACTCCAGACGCACGTGCAACTATCCTTCTGTTCACATATTTGCAACAGCAGAGGCATTGGTGTGCCTGCTAGCGCAAAGATAACAAGCTCACGATCCATGATTTACCTAAATTCCGTTGCACTGAAACATCCTCGATTTGGAACATGCTTCAATTCCAACTGCTGGAACCTAATTATAATCAGCTCCATCCAACAGTAGTTCAGGGCATAGTGGATCGCTTACTTTTCACTCTTTGAATGGAAATATATACCACTAACTTCGCCCTTCAATTGGTTGAAACAAATGTAGTAGAACCCTTCAAAGCTAGCTCCTGTTATCGTCCGTACTCGATGATCGGGCACTAAGAAATGCTCTTTCCATCGCATAAATATGTGCTCATTTTGTGTGACGTCAGAGATAGTGATTGGGCCTTTACGAGCGTGTTTCTGAAACGGCCGAAAGGCACTGAACTTGGCCCAATGACTAAGATCGACTTTTGTGTTTGCTCCCCAGTCTTCGTGCTTTGTGAAAAAAGAATATTTAGACCCGATGATTTCACCCTCAAAATAGGTTGTCAGCGTAGGGTGGTCTTCCGTCAGTCCTGGCAATTTTGCTTTGTCAGAATCTGTGTTCGAAGTTGTTGACGAGCACAACAGATAAAAGCCGATAATTTACCTTGGATTCGAAGGTAGCCACACAGGAAAGACTCCGCCATATTCACATTCTTTAACTCGACCTGGACCTCGTATACTTGGCGTTCTGATTGCTGCGTGCCATAAAACCTGCTGCCAGGTCGCAAATAGGATGATGGGGCCGATGGAATTGCCTCAATACAAGTTAGCAAGATCCCGGTAAGATTTTGGTTTTATACCCCTTACTCGCATGCTTGAATAGTCGGAGCCCATTGACGGGTAATTATAAGCACCGTCCTCAACATTAATTACAGCCATCTCAAAGGCACCAGAGTGCTTTGTCGGCTGGCCATGCTGTTCGACGTGTTTACTTTGGGCGGGACGGCAAGAGCTTGGTTCGTCTGGACTAGTCGCTCGACCTTTTAAAAACAAGGGCAGTTCGGAGCTGTGTTCTGACGACGGGATCCCCGATGTAACTAACGGCGGTCCAGGAGAGACTGTGGTATCTCTTGAGGATGGATCTCTATGGTTATTGTCGACAAGGTCTGAATCACGTATGCTGCTCATGTGCACATGCGACGGCGAGTCGATGCCAAGAGCACCCGACGACAATTCATCCAGAGAGGGATCAGGGCCAATGCTTATGTCACCGGGTCGAGGCGGGTGTTGCAGGTCGTCGGGACAGGTTGAAAATTGATGTGTCGTTGATGGTATATCATCTAGGGTTTGATCGGCTGAAGGTGTAGGCATGATTCTCTGAAACGTGTAGGTTTTTGTGGACTGAATGATTGAAGTAGTCCAGAGCGTTTGTCGACGAACACGACGGATCGCTTCCTCGGCGCAATGAAGTCGACTAGAGACAGGACCGTGGCGGCAGAGCAGCTTTCTCTTTTCGATCATGCACCCCCACCTACGTCGATTGCGCCTTTGACGAGGCCAACTTCAGCGCAATGAAATCCTTGTAGAGAGTTGGCTGAGCCGGTCGAAAGTCGACAGGATGGTAGAAGTACCGTAATTCATCGATATGGCTAATACATGGCGGATATAAGATTCCCCTGTGTTGCATGAACCCGAGTGCGAGCACCATTTACCGGAGGACAGTCAAGACGATAAGACGAACAAATTCTCGCGGCAGGTCGAGCTAGATGAAAGATAGATGATTGTGGAGGAGCCTGGTCTGGAATGGTTCAGTAAGCACACTCTCCTAAGCAGGTACTCGTAGACCTACTTAGTGTTCCACTAAGTAGACCACAAAAATCGGGGACAACCACATTATTCCGGGACACCTAACCACCCCGCTACCTAGCTTTTTCTTAGTATTTTATAGCAAAATTTACTATTATAATCTATAATAATATATTCTTTTTAATCTATTACTATAACTATAATATAATTATAATAATATAAATTCCCTCTTAGTATACTTACTGCTACTAAGAAAGTCCTTTAATTATAAGGAATTTTACTATCTTTACTTAATAATTTAAGAAAGTTATAATTAAGAGCATTATAAACCTCCCTAAAGTTATTAATTTAATTAAATACTAATAAATCTATTCTAACTTCTTATTAAATCTTTATATAAGCTATAGTAAAATATTATAATATCTCTAAATTATTTATTTAAAGAGTAATTAATAAAATACTAAAAATAAGCTATAATTCCCTTAAAGAACTATAAGCTAGGTTTTAAAGAGAGCGCTTACTAAATATTATAAATAATAAAAATAAAGCTTTTATAGCTTATATTTAATAAATATAAAGAAAGGGCTTTTTAGCCTTTAAAAGTTATATTAAAGAAGCTATTAATATATTATAAAGCTATTATAATCCCTCTCTTTAGCTTATTAGTAAAATATAGTATTTATAATAAATTATATACTATTTAAAGCTTTAAATAATAATAATTAAAGCTATTAATAAATTTAAAAAAGCTTTTTAAGCTTTTAATTCCTTTTATATTTAAGAGTTCTTTAATTATTTTATAAAAATTATTAAAAACTATAAAATTAGCCTATTAAAGTATTAAAATAAAGATAAGTATAGAATCTAACTAAAGTATATTTATAAATAAACCTAAGTTATTATTATAGCTATATTTTTAAAAAGAGTATACCTAAAAGTATTTAATCCCTTAAATTATAAGTTATTAATACTAATTACCTCTATAAATACTATTAGTAATATAATTCCTTTATAGCTAATTTTTTAATACTACTTAATAAAATTATAGTTTAAAATTAAAGCTAATAATAATATATAATTTATATAATTACCTTATAGCTTTAGTAGCTAAAGTATTATATTTAATTAGATTTATAACTTTAATAAGTAGTTTTAAAGGCATTATATATAGGTATAATACTTAGAAAAGACCCTTACTTAATAGTTTAGTTATAATAAATAGCTTTATAAAAAAATAAAACCTTAAGTAACTAATTTAAAACCTATTTAGTATTTTTTTAATTAAAAAATCTATAGGCTTTTTATTATTAATAGCTTTATAAGCTATAGTAGTTTTAACTTTATAAATTATTATATTAAATTTAATATTATTATTATTATCTTTTTACCTTACTTAATATACCTTTTTTAATCTCTTAATATAAAGGTTTTTTAATTACTTAAAGCTATATATTAATAAGTAATTTAATAATCCCTTTAAAAGGGGTATTTATTCTTTATAAGAATATAATATCTTAAGGCCTTTAATTATATATTTACTAATAGCTTCTTATATTATAATATTATATTAAAATTTAAAAAAAGTAGTATATATTTACTAAATCTAATATCTATACTAAATAAGCTGCTTTAAAAGGAATAAAAATTAGGCTTTAATATTAATTTTATATATTTAAGCTTTCTTTTTAATAAGAATTAATTTTATTATACTTTATAAGCTTTTTTAAATATATATAATAAGTATAAAGAGCTTTTATTATCTTTAACTTATAAAGGTTTTTATTATACTAATAAAGTTATACTTAAAGCTTTAGCTCTTAAGGGTTAGGTAAAAAGCTTTATTAGTAATTATAATTAATAGCTTAAGAAGCTTATAAATTATTACTATTAAAGAAAAAGAGTTTAATTAAGTAATTAATTTATTATAAGTATAAGCCTTACTAATATATAAGAATAATATATAAAGACTTTTTAAAAAAAGGTAAAGAAAGAAAACTAGTATTAACTTATAAGTATATAATCTATTTTAAAGTAAAAGATAAAGAAATTTTAAATATAGTAATAAGAGAATTCTATAATTATTACTAATAATAGTAAACCTTAAAAAACAACCTTTAAGAAGTAGCTTATAGCTATAAGGAAGAATATAGAATACCTCTCTCTTAATATAAATTATAAGCTTTATAATAAGCTACTAAGTTATTAGAATAATAGCTTTATTATTAATATAAATCTATTATTAAAAGTTATTATACTATAAAGAGCAGCTATAAGGAAAGTAAAGCCACTCTTATTAGCACACCTTTTAGTAGCTAAAAATATATATAGTAATAATATAGTATATATTAACCTTAGAGGGTTTAATAATTATAATAATAATAATAATATTAAGGCCTTATAAAATTATATTAAATCCTTACTACTATACTTGCTATGCCCTAATTCTTAAGATTATTAAGAAGAGCCTTAATATAAGCCTTAATATAAGCTAATATAAAAGAGAATTATATAAGAGCTTAATAATATATATATAGAGTTAGAATTATAGAAAGAACTATTAGGAAGTCCTTAATAGATTAAAATTATATATAGTCTCCCTAATAAATTTAGTCTATTATATATAATTATATAGAAGTATTTCTTTTACTAATATTACTAGCCCTATACTACCCTTACTAAAAAGGTATTAAATTTAGTGTTTTTTTTTAATATATATTATACTTAAAGGCCTCCCTAGCCCTCTTTAATTCCTAATATTATTAGTAATAAATTATTTATGCCTTTACTAGGGCATGCCTATAAAATTATATATAGAGGCATAGAATGCATTATTATGTATACCCTTACTAAAAAGGCATTAAATCTAATGTTTTTTTTAATATATATTACACTTAAAGGCCTCCCTAGCCCTCTTCTAATTATTAATATTATTAGTAATAAAAAAAATAACACTTATAATATAAAATAGGTGGTTTTACTAGGCTATGCCTATAAAATTTATATATAGGGTTATAGAACCGGGTATCCTAGAATAATGTGGTTGTCCCCGATTTTTGTAGTCTACTTAGTGGAACACTAAGTAGGTCTACGAGTATCTATCCCTTTAGCAGTTATAAGGCGACAAATGGGTCACTGCAGGGCTGACTAACTAATCATAATAAATGGCAAAAGAGGTACTTAGAGTCACTAGGGGATATTACTCTGTAAAAAGTCTCAGCGCTTCTTAAACAGTACGTTAAAGATACAATCAAAATCTATAACTTTATAATTATAAAGAAGTGGCTTTAGGGTTACAGAGACTGAGTGGGTCTAGTGACCTAGTTAGCAACTTATAACTGTCTAAGGCATAAGGCATAACTTCTTAACGCAAAAGGCTAAAAAAAACAATATCTCCTTAACACTAACAAAGCTACACTTATGTACTTATAATGGGGTGCTAATAGTTATCAGCCCACAGAAGGTGTTGCAAATTTATTTAGTTAATGTTCTAATTATAATGATAATGATTAAGTAATATATCTAATGCCCTAAACCTATCTCTTTTATAAATTTTCTTTTTTTTTCTCTTTTTATTAGCTTTATTATAAGGTTTTTAATACGTGCTAGATTACACACATAAGTTTTAAGCACTTATATAATGGGTGTAGTGCTTTATAAGGTTATAAGAACAGGGAACACTTAAGTTATAATTAGGTAGTTAGGTATATATAAAGTTAAAGTTATTTTTTATAAAAAAAAGTAAAACTCTTTTATATAAAGTGGGTTTTATTTTATATATAAACCATAATAAATCCCCATCTTGTAAAAAAGTGGCTTATTTAAAGCTTAAAAAAATAAAGAAAAGAAATTATTTAAATAACAAATAGTATATTCAAGGGTTATAAGCCAGCATATAAAAGTTAGATATATAAAGAGAGAAAAACTAAAAACTTAGTAAATTATTACAATACTTTACCTATAGTGGGACGCGAAATCTATCTAACTAAAAGAAGGTATTGCGAATTTAGCTAGATTAATGCGGTAGAATGTAAACGATAATAATAGGAAGCATTATAGCTTATGCCCTAGCCCTATCTTCTTCTTTATAAGGTTTTTTTTCTTTCTCTTTTTATTACCTTCTTTACTACCCCTTTTCCCTCTTTTTTCTATAACTTTCTAACTTTCTAACCCTCTAACCTTTATTCCCTCTTTTTCCCTCTTTTTTCTATAACTTTCTAACTTTCTAACCCTCTAACCTTTAATCCCTCTTTTTCTCTCTTTTTTTAATAACTTTCTATCTTTCTAACCCTTTAACCTTTAATCCCTCTTTTTCCCTCTTTTTCCCTCTTTTTCCCTCTTTTTCCCTCTAACCCTCTAAGCTAGGTTAAAAAAACCACTAGAATCCGACTAACCTTTATATTTATAAGACCTTCTAACTAAATTTAACTTTATAATATACTACTAATGCCTAAAGGCAATAACTTTACTATACTCCTTATACTACTGTAAATTAAAAGTGATTAATTAAAGCTATATAGAATACTTAGAATAAAATTAGCCTAGAAATCCTAAAAAACCTTATAAATACTATGCCCTATTACGTTAAGGCTATTATTGCTATAGAGGGTTAGTATACTTGTTATAGACTAGCCCAGATAGCTACTGCAATCTAGTATTAATAAAGTTATTATTATCTATAAAGAGAAAAGGGAGATTACTATCCCTCTCTACTATATATACGCTTTATATATAGTATATATCTATAGGGCTTACCCTATAGGTATAATAGATCTCCTTATATGCCCCTCTTTTACTTTACTAAGGATTTAAGCTACTAGCTTAAATCTATTATATAGCCCTTTTATTTATACTACTCCCTAGCTATTTATTAGCTAATAGCTTTTTAAGTAATAATAATAATATAAGAGTATTAGTAATATAATTAAATAAGTAAAACTATTATATTTTAGCTAGTTATAATATAATACTTATTAATAATAAATAAACTTAAAAATAAAAATTCTAAAATTCTAAATTAGCTAGCTAATTATATACTAGCTATTAATTATAAATATTTTATTTAGCTCTTAGGTTTTAATAAATATAAGTTTTATATTATCTCTTTATTATACCTTTAGTTAATACTTAGGTTTTTATTTAAAAGCTTATTATTATTATTTTATTCTTAGTTTATAGCTACTCCTTTTTTTATAACTCTTTATAAAACTAAATTTTTTTTTAAAGTATTAATTCTTTATTATTTTTTATTAAATTCTTTTTATAAGCCCTTTTATTACTATTTATTACTTTAAGTATACTTTACTAAGTATAGTAAAAATACAGCTATTATTATTAATACCCTCCCTCCCTCCCTCTTTACCTTTAAATAACTATTATATTTTAAGCTACTATAAAGTAAAAAATAACTTTAAGAATAAGTTATTTACCTTTATTAACCTCTTTAATTTAAATATATAATATTTATTTTATATTATATATATAGCTAATAATAGCTTTTTCTTTTATATTTTAAGCTTAATATACTTTTATAAAAAGTATAAAAAAAGAAAAATAATATATAGATAAAATACTATTATATTTACTTAAAGCCTTACTTTATACTACTTTATTTATAAAATATTAATAGCTATTTACTATAATAAAGCTATAAAAATATTATATATTCTTATTTATAATACTATTAATAATAAGAAATAAAAGGTTATATCCATTAAGCTATTTAAGGCTTTTTATATTTAGTTTATAGCTACCTTATATATTATTAAAAAGTATATTATACTTATAGTAATTATTAATTTTTTACCTTTATTTACCTTAACTTATTTAAAGTATTTTTAATTTATTATTATTATAATACTTAATTATTCTTTACTTATTATTACTATTAATTTTATTATAATATATTTATTAAAAATTAGTATTAACTATATTAATACTTAGTTATTTAAGGTATAGCATTAAATTAAATAGTTAATATTTATATATTTAGATTTATTTATTAATTTGTAAGTATATTAAGCTATTTTATTTATTTTCTCTTTATTTATTAATAAGTATTTATATATATTTATATTACTCTTTTTTACTATTCTTTATAAATTATATTTATTTCTTTTAAAAACTTTTTTAAAGTTATATTAGCTTTTTCTTTTAATTTCTTTAAATATAGGTATATATTACTATTTTATTTTAGTTTTTTAAACTTACTTTAATTATTACTTACTTTTATTATTATATTACTATAGCTACCTTTAGCTAATTCTATCTTAACTTAAAGTATAATTAGCTTAAAGCTAATAAATCTTTTAAAATTTACTATAAACTAAGAGTTACCTTTATTACTTAACCTTAACTTACTCTTTATAGCTATATTTATTAAGTAATATAAAAAAAAGGGCTTATTTAGCTCTTTAGTTTACTTTATTAAGGAATAAGTAATATTAAAGTATAAGAATATTAAAGCTAAATTAAAGCCTAAATAAGGCTTAGTATTATTAAAATATATATTAAGTAGTATATTATATAAAGTTAATTAAGTAATATATTATACTTATATTAAGCTATTATAGTAATATATATTACTTTAATATAATTTAAATAATACTAAAGCTTCAGTATTTTTTAGGTTTTTAAGTAGTTTTTATATTAATTATATATAGCTTATTTATTTAATTAATATATTATAATATTTATTATATTCGTTAGTATTCTTTATAGCTAAAATAAACTTAACTTAATATTTAAGAAATATATTTACTTTATTATTTTAAAGCTAAATAAGGCTTAAATAAAAGTCTTATAGTATTTAAAAAAAAGATTATTTATTATATATTTTATTAAATTAATATAAAAAATAAAATATATTCTCTTTAAAATATTTAGTTTTATAATAAAGAGATTTAAAATATTAAATATAATATATTTTATTAGAATTTAGTTTAGATTTTTACTTAAATAAAGAGTATAAAAGTTATAAAGGCTAAGCTATACCTTATTCTTTAGCTAATAATATTTTACTAAATAGTATATCTTATTTAATAATTTTTATTAATATTATTAAGTAAAGTTAATAGTAGCTTAAGTAAATGCTTTATTTTATTTAATATACTTAAGAAATTAAATTACTTATTTCTAAATTAATATATAGCTTTAAATAAAAGCTAGTATATATTAAATAAAATTAATATTAAAAGTATAAAGGGCTATATATATATTAAAGCTAATAATTAAGAAAGTATACTTATTAAAAGTAAGCTAGTATACTATAAAATATATAGATTAATTTATTTAAATAAAGAAAATTATTACTTAAAGTATTATTTATATCTTTTAGTTTATATATTTAGTATTACTATTAGTTTAGGGATAGTAAAATATAAAGAAAGCGATTTAATACTAATAAGGAGGTAAAGTATTAATTAAAACCTACTTACTTAATTTAAGCTTTAGTTTAAAATAATACTTAAGAGAAATTTATAAAAATATTACTAATACTTAAAAAAGTATTAAGTATATACCTTAGTGCTTATATTTATTATAGCTTTTAACTATATATACTTAAAGAGATAATTTATAATAACTATAAGAAATTAAAAAATATTTTTATTAAATTTTAAAAAATTAAATATAAAGTTTATTAAGATTTATAATTAATATTTATTTAATACTAAAATAGGTTAAAAAAGGCTTTAATATAAGCACTAGCTTTTATAAGCTTTATAATAATAATAGTTTTATATATAATATATAATATTTATTAATATACTTTATTAGTAATAGCTATAATAAAGTACTTAAAAGATTATATTTTTTTAAATAGCTTAATAAAAGTAAATTATAGGTTTATTAAATTAGTAAAGTAATAAGGGGCTTATACTATAATACTTAAAGATAGCTATAAAATAATAAAGTACTATAAATATTAATTATATAGTTATTAACCTATTAATAAGTAACTACTATAATAAAAAACCTTTAGGCTTTAAATTATATTACTATAATCTTTATTTAATATATTAGGTTAGTTTATAAACCTTAGTTTTAAAGGCTTTAAAGATAGGTATTTATAAATAAATTATACCTTTATAAGTTAGTAGTAATAGCTATATTCTAAGTTTAATCTATATTTAATATAAAAAAGGGCTAAGTAAAAAGTAAATATAATAAGTATATAACTAATACTAAGTAAAGTAAAGGCTAGGTTAGTATAGGCTTTTTTAATTTATTTTATTTATATTTAAATAATATATTAAAGTATATTACTTAAAAGCCTAGGTAATAATAAAAATAAAAATTAAAAAAAAAGAGAGTCTTTATTTTATAAGCTTAGTATTTTAATATTTTTTAAGGGCTAGTAAAATACTTTTAATTCTTATAATTAATAAGAATTATAAATAATTTAAAAATATTATAAAGTTTAGCTAACTATACCTTAAAGTATAAACTAATACTAAGTAGGGTTTTATTATAAATTATATAGTTTTATTAAAAAGGTATAAGTTAAGCTAAGTAATAAGCTATTAATTATAATATCTTTACTATATTATATTAAAAAAGGCATTTCCTAAGTACTTTTCTTAATATATTAGCTTTAATTATTAAATTTAAGGCTAAGTTTTATTATATAAAAATAAAGGCTAATAAAAATATATCTTTAAAGTATTAAAAGGCTACTTAATATATAAGAAACTAAATAAATAAAATACTCTTTTTAATAAAATTAAGTAAAGGTTTAATAAAGTTTAAAAAATTAGCTATAAATTTCTAATAAAACTTTATAAAGCCTAAAAAGCTATATATACTATATAGCTATATTAATACCTTTTATTTCTAAATTACTACTACTTAAACTAAATTTAAATATATAATATAGCTAGCTTAAATAATAAACCCTAAATACTTAACCTTAATTACTCTAAATATATACTTACTAATATTAAGGTATAGGCTAGCTTATTAAAGATATAAAAGAATATCTTTAGTATACTTTATATACTTTTTTTATATACTTTTAGTATAAATAAGAATATTATTTTAATAAGCTATAGTATAAACCCCTAGAGTATTCCTTAAGGCTTTATTAATATATTACTAAAATATTATAAATACTTAAGCTAAAATAAAGAGGTATACTAGCTATTTAAAGAGGCTAAACTATATTTAAAGTATTATTAAGGCTTTATTTCTGTTAACTATATATAAATAGTTAAAGGTAGTATAAATATCTAACCTTATAAACTACTAAGCACTAGCTAAGGAATATAAAGTCTTTTTAATAAGTAGTAATAAATAGTAGTTTTAGTTTATAATTTTATTTAATACCTTATAGTTTATATAAAAATACTAGCTACCCTTTACTTTTTTAACTAAAAGTATTAGTATAGCTATTAAGAAAAAGAAAGCTTAAATTTAATCTTTATTTATTAAGTTTATAATTTATTTCTATATCTTTAATAGCTAATTTTATAGTATATTATAAAAAGGTACCTAAGGTAGGTTTAATATACTACTATTAAAATTATATTATAATTAAATATAGTAATTAGCCTAGCTTTAGTAAGAAGGTAAGGCATTAGTATTTTTATTATAAAATAGATTCTTAAAGTTAGTAAGTTTATTAAGTAATAAGGAAAGGTTTTTATCTTTCTTTAAGTATACTAAGCTTATTATAAAAGTAAGAATAATATTAATCTCTTTTAAACTTATAATTACTTACCTTATTTAACTTTAATATATACTAGGCTAGACTAGTATATACTAAGCCTAGTATAGTAACTATTAGTAATATTATATTCTAGGTATTAAAGGTATAAATTTATAAAATGCTCTATATATAAATAATAAGTAGGTGCTTAGTAATATATATATTAGAAATAACTGAGGTGAGTGCTGTAGAGCACAGCTTACTAAGGTAGTGGGCTCAGTAAGCGTGCACCCACAGGTCCACTGCTCTG
>SRPU01000326.1:0-21965 GCA_018360185.1 Claviceps lovelessii | reverse complement strand
TATATAAATTTTTTATAATAACTAGGGAGCTATAAAGACTGCTTATAATCCTACTCTTTATAGCTATATAAAGCATACCCTTCTAAAATTTTACTATAACTAATAATTAGTATTAGAAGGGCTAGCTAAGATTGCTTACCTAAATACTAAGAAAATGCTAGCTAATAGGCTTATAAAGCCCCTTATTAGTCCTATATACCTTATTTTCTTAGATCTTATAGGGCTAAAACCCTTATAATTTATTACTAAAGCTACTAAAATAACGCCTAGCTAAAGGCACTAAAATAACTATAAAAACAACTGGAAAATCGAAAATAATTATAAAAATACTTAGAAAATTAAAAATAATTATAAAAATAAAGAAAGAATAAGGTCTTTGTTTTTAATAGTAATTCCTTTCTAAAATACTATATATTACTATAGTAAAAAGTTATCTACCCTAGAGCCCTAACTTTAGGCTCTATAATTCTATAATTTATATTTATTTTAGAATTTTTCTAGATTTTATATAACTTTTTCTTTTACTTTTACCCTTAGTGCCCTATAATAACTAGCCCTAATACTTCTTTAGAGGGGGTATTAAAAATAATAGGGTTATTTATAGGGGATTTCTTACTATTAGTGCTATAATTATAATGCTTATAAAAGTATCTTATAGGGGGGCTTTACTAGCTAGTAAAGCTAGTGTAAGTTAGTAAACTTATGCGTATATATGTAGTATAACTATAGAAATCCAACTAAAGGTTACATATGTAGAGCTTATAGCTGTAAGGTCCTTATAAATCTTTACTTTCTACCCTTCTATACTTATTCTAATAGCTGTGTGGTTAGGCTAATAGCTATTAGGCATAGGGCTAACTTTAGATTAGATTTATAGAGTAACTAGTAAAGCTATAGAGAAATAAATTAAATAGGCTAACTAAGCTACTAAAGGCAGCTTAGTTAGTAAGGGTAGTTACCCTATAATATTAGTTTTTGCTATTCTTTATAATAAGGAGGAATTTATAAAGAATTCTAAGACTAAATTCTTTATTACTAAATTTAGGGCTTTCTTTCTATATAATTATTTAAAAAATTAATTTTTAGGTTATATGCGTTAATTTTTACTAAGTTAACTAATTAGCAAGCATATTAGTAGCTAATTTATATAGCTATAAGTCTATTTTTTTGTTTTTCTATATAAATAAATTTTATAGAAAATAAAAAGTAGCTTATAAAGCCTAGCTAGTAACTAGGATTTACTAATAAGGTTAGAGGGCATATAAGGGAAGGAAGTAAAAAACCCCCTTATAGCCACTAACTATATAGACCGTTAGAATCACTCTTACTAGCCGCGCATACCTGCAAAGTTGGATATTAAATATAAATTTTATTAAATATTATTATAAATTCTTTAGCAAATTAAATAGTACTAAAAGCAACGTAAAAGCTTTTATTTTATATAAGATTTAGCTAACTATAGCTTGCTGTAGTGCTCTGCTCTGCAGAGCAGTGGACCTGTGCGTGCACGCTTACTAAGCCCACTACCTTAGTAAGCTGTGCTCTACAGCACCCACCTCAGTTATTTCTAATATAGGTATATAGATTAGTATTACTAAATTAATTATTTTAGATATATAATATATTCTACGTTAGTTTACTTAAGAAATAGACCTTTACAAATAAAGAAAAAGAATAGAATTTACCTATTCCTAACCTAAATAATAATTCTAAAGAATAGGAAGTTAACTAAATTAAATTGTATTATTTCCGCTAAAAGGAATTACATTACCTAGTTAAATAAAAGGGATAGCCCTCTAAATATAATTAGTAGTTAAAAGCTATAGCATTGCAGAATGCTAGTGGTTTGCTAAATAAATATTATATAATATTAACTAAATCTAAGAAGAGTAGGATTTGTAAGGGTCCTTAAAAACGCAGCAAACTATAAAAAACATCCCTTAAAATAACTTTAGATAAATCTTATAAAAATTAATAACTATTTATACTAACTAACATTTATTTATTATTATTCCTACTAAATTTATTCCTATTTTTTTATATAAAAAAAAAAAAACCTATTAAATAATTGCCTATTTATTTTACTCTAATTATAAAAAATTCTTAATTTCTTAATTTACTAAAGTTTTAGTAAAGATTCTTTTAAAAGTTATATTAAGATCAATATTTTCTATATCCTTATTAAAAGTAGCTATTAATTTAATAAAAATTAAGACTATTATCCTATATATTTATAAATAACAATTAGTGCTAGCTAAATATAGCATTTAATTACACTAAAATTCAGCTTAATCTTTGCTTAACTATTCCACCTAAATTAGTTAAGAATTAAAAGGGAAAGGAAAACTTATAATTTTTTTAGGTATTACAAACAAATTTTTACGGACTAATTAAGCAGCGGTTACTTTATTATTATATTTATTAATATTTGCCTATAATTCTACCTTTAATTAGAATTATTAAAAAAAAAAATATTTTTCTAATTCCTTACCTTTAACTATTTCTAGTTAAAGTAGAAACTATTATTATAGCAATAGTCTAGAATAAACTATATAAATAAGGAAAAAAAATTATAGAAATGCTTCTATATCTTTTACCCTAATAATATAAATTCATTACCAGTAGAATATATTAAATTATTTATAAATTTACACGCTTTAACAAAATTATTGCAATATACTAATAGCAATTAGGGTATCTAAGCAAATTATTAGGAAATTATTAATAAAATCTAATACTAATACTTACATTATAGCAAAAAGTTACACCTAAAGTATAATAATAATATTTTATACTATTAGAAATATCTTTATAAGTAGAAAAAAGGGAGGTAAATTACCCCTTCTTTACTATAATTTCTAAACTAGTTAGTGTTATTTTTAAATACTAAATGCATTCTTTAGCTTAAATAGTAATAGTAGTATCTTTTAGCATAGTTCTAGCCTAATTCTATATAAATTTACTTAATTCTATATAAATAGGTATAGGAGTTATAGTTAAATATAACTCCTTTTCTTTTTTTAGGGTTATAAAAACAACCTAAATCCCTAAGAATTTAGATATAGAATTACTAAGGTAAATCTTTTTAATAGCTTTTTTAATTAATTTCTTTTATTTCTTCTCTTTATGCTTTAGAGTATAATAGTAAGTATAAGAAAGTAGGAAACTTAATTTATTATTTAATTTAATAGTAAATATCCTATTCCTTAGGGTAAAATATATAAATAAAGAAAAAAGTCTTTAATTTAAACTAGAATTAGTACTAGTATTAAATATAGAATTACATTATAATTTAGCTTAATATTCTAATATAAGGCAGCTAATAAAACTAGTATTAAATATAGAATTAAATATAATTAAATAATAAACTAACTAAAATAACTTATATAAAAATATACTCTAAATTAGAATAAAGTTAAAATATACTTAATTTAATAAGTCCTTAAGGAAATTAAATTTTTAATAATTTAGTTCTATTTAATTAATTAATTTTCTTAATTTCTATTATAATTCTATAATAACCTACTAAATTACCTAATAATTTTAGGTCTAAGACCTTCTAGGTCCTATCCTTTAAGGGTTTAATGCTAGACACTAGTATTATAAAAGGTTTTTTAGATAATTCTAATATTATTAAATAAATTAGGTATAAATAGAAAAGATTTTATAAAATATATTAGGAATTAGAAGATAATTAATAAGGAAATAAGGGGTATAAAGAAAAAGGAAAATGCTAAAAAAAAATAGAAAGTTTTTACCCTATTAAATAATGCCTATTAGGTCTATAATTATACACTAAATTAGTATATATTACTAGTTCTAAAATAGAAATAAAAACAAATAAAAATAGGGGCTAATTAAAAAACAACATTAGGCTAATATTATTATAAGGGGGGAATAATTATTATGCCTAATCTAGTAATAGAGGGAATTAGACCTAATTATTATATTTATCAGTCCACCTTACACTAATAATTCTATACCTAATTAGAGATAATTAGTTATTAGAATAAACTAAATATCTATGCATTAGTAGCGTGTTATAGAATAAAGATACTATAGAATAAGGGGATATTCTCTAGGGATTTAATAGGGAATTACCTCTAAGGAAAAGAAAGAAAGGATAAGTCTTAGCTTAAATATATAGCTAGCCCTACCATTTTGGATGCATACCGATTCCTATTATATTTGTCCTACCTAATCGCCCCTGATTCCTAAGCGACTAGCTTAACATATAAGTATTTTTAAAGAAATTATGAATATATTATTAGCTTTTTTTAAATATAATAAGTTATAAGCCTTATATATTTTAATGTTTTTAATATTTTATTATTATTTTTATTATAATTTTTTGAATTTATATTATATTTTATTATATATAATATATATATATTTTAAATATAATAAAATATTAGTAATATTGGTGACTATAATTTTCTGATTATATAGCCTTTATTTTATTTTTAATCAATTAATTATATAATTACTCAGCCTTTTACTAATTTTTTTTATAATATATATATATATATATATAAGAATTTAGATATATAACCTTAGTATTTAGGTATATAGAATTAACTTTTATTATTATAATATAAAATATTACAACTATAAATATTATAGTAATTTCCTGTTATATAACCTATAGAGTTATATAGGGGGGCAGGCCTATAAGTTAGCATAAGGCATAACTAAGCTTATATATACACATTTAATAAATAGTAGTAATTATATATTACTAGGCATAAAAGCTACTAAAAATAAAACCAGATCTATTTTTCCCTTTATTATATTATTATTATTATCTTTTTCTTAGTTTAATTACTTAATTATAGCGTTTTTCCTTTATTTTTTATATTTTATTAATACTTTGAGCATTTAGTTAATAGATTTAAAGATACTATATTTAACATTATTAATTATTTAATAGGCCTAAAAAATATAAAGGCTAGTAAAATTAGCTTATTAAAATATATTCTTACTTATAGTATATTAATTAACTACTATAGATTATTTTATTAGTAAATTTAAGCCTTTATATAATTTATCAGTTTAAGTATTTAACTTTTTAGTTAAATAAGTAAATAAAATACGGTTATTTAAACTATATTTAATATTTAGTATTAAAATTACTTTTTATATTTACTATATTATCTTTAGTAAGGGACTTTTAAGATATTTTAATTATTTTACTTACTTAGAGTAAGTTAAGTAGAGTTAAAAAATAAAAGGGATATATTATTTAATAGGCCTTTAAGTAGAGGAGAACTAGTAGTAAGCTAGGGTAAATTAGGCTAAATTAGTATTACCTTAGACTTTTTTATTTAGCTAATATATAATATAAGTATAATTATAGTACTAAATAAGGGAACCTTAAAAATAGTTATAATAAGCTATTAAACCTAGAATCAAGTAACTATTATAGTTTATAACTAGCTTGACTGACTTAATCTTAAGTTTTATATTTTATTAATATAAGTTACTTTAACCTTAGTTTTAAGGATAAGTTAAAAATAAAGATAATTTTTAATATAAAATCTATAATATATATATATATATATATTTAGATTTATAGAATAACTTAAACACCTAGTATTTATTTATAATAAGAAAGTAGTTTAATTAGTTTAAATAACTTATTTAAAAAGCTAAGCACTTAATTAGTATAGCTATTTAACTATAAAAACTAAATTTAAGCTTTTATATAAGGTTAAAATAGATTCTATTTATAATATACTAATTAAGAGATTTTAGAAACCTACCTTTATTATTTTAGTATAAGTTTGATTAGCTTAATATACACTATGTAAGTATACTTAAGGTAATAAAATTATACATTTTATTTTTAACCTTATATAGAATGCTTATTTTACTAGCTAAGATATATATAATTAGTTATAAATAGTATATATAGCACTTAACCTAGCTATTTAAGTAGTAATTCTACCCCTATCTTAAACTATAATACTTAATAATTTTATTATATTAGTTAAAGAAAGGGAGTTAATTATTATAGCTTTAGCTAAGGAAAAGTTTCTATTTAATTAACCTAAACTATTTCCCCCTTCTGTTTAAATAAGACTTTAGCCTTACTATAAGGCATTAAAAGGCTTTAAATAGGGATATAATATGAGTAATTAATTTAGTAATTAAGTAAAATATAGTTTTTAGAAATAGCTAAGGTGGGTGCTATAGAGCACAGCTTACTAAGGTAGTGGGCTCAGTAAGCGTGCACACACAGGTCTTGTTGCCCGGAACGCGTGGGTGGATTACATACAACGCGCGGATTATTATAATCCCGCGCTACGCAAGGGCTGCGGCTGTGCGCACTATTTTATAGATATTTTTCTTTATATATATTTTATATATAGTTAGATATAGTAATAATATAAGCTAATAATTTAAGCGCTACTATATATTAGTAATAAGCTTAAAAGAAAGTTAAAGAAACTCTTTAAATTATATTATATACTTATATTATTAAATATATATATTTAAATCTTTTTTTATTTTCTTTTTAATAGTAAAGATAACCTTTATTATAAATCCCTAGATTTTAATACTAATAAAGAAGCTTATCTTTATAAAGCACTAAAATAACTAATTTAAAGTGCTTAAAATAGTAGCTTAAGGGTAAATAATTTAGAATAAGATTAACTTTACTTCCTTAAAAAAGGAATTAAACCTCTTTAAGAAGCTAAGAGCTACTATAGAAGAAGAATTTATTTAATTTATTATAAAGCACTCTATAGAAGATTATAAATTTACTATAAATAAAGCTATTTAGTATTATAAATATAGTTAAAAAATTTCTTTTTATAAATATAAAAAGTAAGAAAGAAAAAATTAAGCTTTTTACACTTAAATTACTAGCTTTATTAAGCTAAATATATATTCTATAGTATTAAATTCTCTATAAAGTAACCTAAAAAAGGGAGAAATCCCCTTAAGAAGAATTATTAAAGATTTTAAAGTAAGATTCTTATTAAAAGATATAATTATAAAAGTAGAAATTATAATATACTACCTTATATTACTTTAGAAAGCTAAATATATAAATATATAACCTAATTAATAAATTAAATTATAAAATATACTTTATTAATAAGCATTATAGAATAATATTAATAAGGTCTAAGGACTAAATATAATTTATAACTTTCTTTAAGCAGTTAAAATATACTTTAAGCCTTTTTAGGTAAAAGTAAAGCTTATTAAACTTATTAAATACTTTAACTTCCTTTTTAAAGAAATAATACTATAAAGTATTACTAATAAACTTATAAAATACTATAAGGTAACTTAGACTTTTAAGATATAGATTAAAAAAAGAGTCTATACTATACTTAGTATATACTTTAATAATAAAACTAAAAGTAAAGCTAATAAAGAAATAAAGAGTTATAATTATTTATATAAAAAAATAATTAAGAGATATATATAAAAGCTAAAAGAATATAAGGTTTTATACTAAGCTATTATAGGGAAAGAAACTAACCTTTATTATAAGCTAATAAAGAATAATTTTAATAAAGCTAAATAAAGCTATAAAAGCTTTTATTAAAAGACTCTATATATAAATATTAAAAAAATAAATAAGCTAAGAAGGCTTTATAGCTACTTAAAGATAGCTTCCCTAGAAGAATCTTAGTAATAATTCTTAACCCTAACTTAATTAGTATAGAAGAACTATTAAAGGCAGTCTTTATAACCCTAAAGTATAAGGAGTATATACTATTAAAGAGCACTCTTTTTAATAACTATAAAGTAATATATATAGTTAATAGTATTAACCTTTTTAAGCTTAAAATATTTAAAACTACTAAAAATAACTATTTTAAGACTAGTATAATCTTTTTTTAAATAAGTAAAAGAGAGACTTATATACTTAAAAAGATTTTAAATAGTAAAAATAATGCTTAAATAAAAGACCTTATATTAATAAATATTATAATTATTAAGGGATTTTATATAAATATTATATTAAAGAGCTATTTAATAAAAAAGGGTATATAGTATTATAGATTTCGTAGTACTTTATACTTTAAATTTATAGAATAAAGTATAGTGCTAGTAAACCTTATAAAAAGATTTAATATTATATTCTTTAAATATAAGCTTTATTATAAGTATTTAAAAACCCTTTTAAAGATAACTCTATACTCCCCTTTAGTTATATTTTCTATAATAAGATTATATAATATATATATATATAGCTTATAGCACTAGTATTTTAATAAAGACCTAAGCTTATTATATACTAATAAAGAAGAGATTTAGTATCTTTACTCTAGCTACCTTAATAAAGATATTTTAAGTAAGCTTGCTTTATATATAAAAGGTATATATATTTAAGGAATAGAATATAAAAATAATAATATATATACGCTTATATATACTAAATATATAATTTTTTAATAGTAACTAAAAAGGTAGTTCTTAAAACCTTTTTAAAGGGTTTACTAGGATTTATAAGATTATTTAAAGAGCTTTAATAGTATAAGATAATTATTTATTTTTAAAAATAAGTATAGTAAGATAATATAGGTATATATATTTCTTAAGAAAACCCTTAAGTTTATTTCTAATATATTAATTTACTTTAAATAGTAAATATTAAGGTAATTTAAACTTTTAATTATAAAATATAGGTAAAATAATAAAAAAGTAGTAATTTTAGAGTAGAGCTATATAATATTCTAAGTATAGGTATAATTTAAAGGTATAGAATTAAAGAGCCCTTTACTATATACTTATAAGCTAAATAAAAATATAAAAAGAGTAAATTAAATAATTATAACCTAAGTTTATTACTATACTCTAAGGTATAGGGCTTTTACTAAATTTATAATTAAAAAGTATATAGGTAGTAGCTTTTTTATATAATATTAGTCTAGTATAGTAATTAAAGTAAACAATACCTACTAAAGTCCTTGAGAGTTAGTTTTATAATAATACTTATTTATTAATATAAGCACTTATAGTAAACCTAAAACTAAATTAAAGCAGCTTATATATATATAAATACTATGCTTTTTTTAATATCTAGGGAGTATAAAGCTAATAGAAATAAATAGTATTTTAAATTAAGCCTTAAAGGCTATATTAAATACCTTATAGGCTATATAGCTTTAAGAATTTATTATATATAAATCCCCTTACTAAGAAAGGTAATAATAATAAATAATATAATATTTAATAAAAAAGTCTTTTATAATTTTAAAAAGAAAAGCACTAAAGTATAATTAGTTTTTAAGCTAAAAGCTTAATTCTAAGCTTTTTAAATAAATATAAAACTTAATAATAAAGTTAACTTTTTTCTATTACTACTAAAGTAATTACTATAGGTATAATAAGTATATATAAAAAGGTTAAACTTAGTGGTAAAAGCGCCTTTTTTATTAAAGGGTTTTAATAGAAAATATTTAAATGCTTATAAATATATTTGAGACTTTAAACTCCCTAGGTAATGCCTAATTTAATAGAAGTAAAGTAGACTATATACTAAGAAAAGGCTTTTATAAGCTTTAGTTATAAAAGCTTATAAAGATTAATTACTAAAGGCTAATAAAATTTAGTTAATTTTATAGTTTTAAAATAATTTATATAAAATAAAGGTAATAAAAATATATTTATTATAGAAAGTAAAATAACTACTTAAATATTAGTAAAGGTAAATACTTAATACTAATAATTAAAGTAGCTACTATATTAAATAATAGTATTATAAAGTTAGTAAGAATTAGCTACCCTTTAAGACTTATAAAACATATTAATATTCTAGTAACTTTAGAAAGAAGAGAGATTTTAGGTATAACTAATAAAGCATTAAAGTACTTAACTTTAAAAGCTAAAAAGTAAGGGATATATTTAAAATTAGGATATTTTATATAAAAAAAGACCTAACTATTACTTTATTAATTACTTCTAGAAATTAATATTAAGTTTAAAGCCTAATTAGCTTAAGAATAAAGATTATAATAACTAAAGTATAAAGACTATTTTTATTATAATTAATACTTAGTATAATGATAAAAGTAGAGCTTACTTTAAGGAAAAAATTTAATAAAAGACTATTTATTAATTAGATTTTATAAGGCTTTTAAAGAATTATTATAAAGCTATAAATTATTTTATAAAAGCAATAGATAAAAGTAATAAATAAGGAAATTATAAAGCTTAAGGAAAGAGGTATATAGAAGCAAATCAAGTAATTATAAGTATAATTAAGGCTAATACTATTAAAGTAGGTTTTAATATATAAATTTAATAAAAAAGGAACTCTTAAGAGATATAAAGCCTAGATTTATATAAAGGGAGATTTATAAGAAAAGTCTATAATTAAATATACTTATACTATAATGCTTATTATATATACCTTCTAAATTTTTATAGCTCTTATTACTAGATTTAATTTAGAAATAAGGCAATTTAATATAAAAAATATATTCTTATATATAAGGTAAGGTATAAATTTAATACTAATAATATATAAGCTATAAAAGAGATTTAAGATATTAAATAAATATATAAAATTACTTAAGGTATTATATAGGCTTTAAGACTTACTATAACTATAGTTTAAAGAGTTAAGTATAAAGCTTAAAGAACTAAAGCTTAAAGTATATTTAATAAAGCTTTATTTATTTTATACTAAAAAGTATAATATATTTTTAATATTCTTTATAAATAATATTATTATAGCTTTCTATAAAAACTAATTTAATAAGGTAAAAAAAGTAATCTAAGGACTAAAAGGCGCTTATAAGCTTAATAATAAAGGTAATATATAATTTTTCCTTAGTATTTAAGTGCTTTATAACTATAAAAAGCAGTAAATTTACTTAAGCTATAAGGTATATATTAGTATCATAAAGGAAAAATTCAATTAAATAGGTATAGAATTATTTCTAGCTATTTTAATCCTAGCTATAAAGTATTATAAGTATAAGGGAAAAGCTAATAAGTAAACTATAAAAGTATACTAAGAAAAAATAAAGTTAATTCTTTATACTATAATTATAATAAGGCCTAATATAGTATATACTATAGTAAACTTATTATAGTTTCTTATAAACTTAAAACTAAAGTATATAAATATAGTAAACTAAGTAATTAAATACTTAGTTCTTATAAAATATCTTACCTTAGGGTTTAGGGGTATAGAAAAAATATAAGTAATTTAAATTATAAGTAATGCTTTTTTTACTAATAATAAGAGTATATAATGCTTATTATAAGAATATTTTATTATACTCTTTAGAGAACCTATTATTTAAAAGGCAATATATTAATTAATAGTTATAACCTTAATATTAAAGGTAGAACTGCTTTTTTTATTATAAACTATATATAAAACTATTAGTTTATAGCGCCCCTTTAAAGATATTTAATTTAATATATATAAGGAATAGGTAATTTATTATAATAATTAGTAAATAATATACCTTATTCTTAATAAAAATAAGACACTTACTACTTATTTATACTATATTAATATATATTATATATAGTTAGAGTTAGAATATAAGTATAGAAGCTTTAAGGTGAATTATTTCGTTATAGTAGAGATGCTTATAAATAGATTTATAAAAGTACTTAATTAGCAGTAATTTAAATACTTCTAAGGCATACTTAGTTTAATAAATATATATATACTTTATATTTAAAAAAAGAGCTAAAAAGTATAAAGTTTAAAGAATTTAAATGCTATATTTATATAATATTTAAGGTATATAATTTATATATATTTATAGCTATAGTATTAGTATATAAAAAAGGGGGCACTAAATATATTACCCTAAAAAATATATAAAAGCTTTTCTCTTAAGTAGTAAAAGTATTATTAAGGTAAATAAGATTTACCTAAAGTAAGTAAGAAAGTATAAAAGTAAAATAAAAGGGAGTAAAGTAATAAAGAGAGAAAGAAAAAAAACTATATAAGACTTTAATAATAGTTTTTATATATATTTTTTAATAATCTCCTTTGACTAGCTATTACTATAAGTACCTTAGCTTTTCTTTTTATTACTAATAAGTCCTTAGTAGTATTATTAGCCTTAATATAAGGCTAACTCCTATATATAAAGTCTAGTTTTATAAGAAGTTTTATTTATAGCTTTAATACCTAATAGTACTAATTATATAGCTAAAATAAATAAAGTATTAGTATTTATTATAGAATTAAAGTAAAGAGAAAAGGAAAGCTTACTTTTTAGTTATAACCCTATACTACTAGTATCTACTTAGTAATAAAAACTAGTATAGTATATAAGTTATTATAATAATAATTACTTAATTTATATAAAAACTATCTTTGAAACTAACTAAACCTAGTCTTATAGTATCTTTTACTATTACCTTTATTTATAATAGCTACTTTAATATACCCCTAATGAAGTAATTACTATAGTGTACTATAAATTATAAGTAAAGCTAGGTTTTAAAGAATTAGTGAAGTTTTATAGTAAAAGAAAAAAATATCTATAGGACTTACTATTTACTTTTATTTTTATAATAAGGTTTTAAGAGTAGTGCTTTTATAACCTTTATATACTTAGGTAAGGAGAGGCTTTTAAACCTTTTTAAAGGGCTATAGGCTTAAAGAGGGAGATAGAGAAGATAAAAAGGATAATAAGGGGGGTATAGGGAAAGTAAAAAAATTATTAATATTATAATCTTTAAATTTAAAAGAAATTCTAAAAAAGACCTTTAAAGGGAGTGCCTATTAAGTATTTTTTTAAAAAACCCTCCCTAATTTTAAAGAAGGTATAATAATAGTAGTAGTAGTAATAGTAATTAAAGTTATTAATTATAATAAAAAAACTACTTATAAAGAAGGAAAAAAAGAAGGAATTTATAAATATTAGAAGGAATTTATAATATTTATACTTTTATATATAACCCCCTTTTTTATCTTATATTAACCTTATTTTTATAAATACTATTATATACACTACCTCCATATAATTAGAGTAATCTTCCTTAGTTAGTTACGCTTTAATTAAAGAGTGTATTGCCTGAAATATATAGGTGGATTATATATAATGCGTAGATCTTTATAATTCTGTGCTATATAAGGGCTGTGGCTATACACACTATTTTACAGACATTTTCCTTTGTATACATTTTACACATAGTTAGATATAGCGACAATATAAGCCAATAATCTAAGCGCTACTGCGCGTCAGGTCCACTACTCTGCAGAACAGAGCACTATAGCAAGCTATAGTTAGCTAATTCTTATATAAAATAGAAGCTTTTACATTACTTTTAGCACTATTAAATTTGCTAAAGAATTTATAATAATATTTAATAAATTATATTTAATATCTAACATTATATATATATATAACTAGTAAGAGTAATTTTAAAAGTCTATATAGTTAGTAGCTATAAGAGGGTTTTTTACTTTCTTCCTTTATATACCTACTAACTTTATTAGTAAATTCTAGTTACTAGCTAGGCTTTATAAGCTATTTTTTATTTTTATAAAGTTTTTTATATAGAAAAGTAAAAGAATAAACTTATAGCTATATAGACTAGCTACTAATATACTTACTAATTAGTTAACTTAGTAAAATTTAATATATATAACTAAAAAATTAAATTTTTAAATAATTATAAAGAAAAAAAGCCCTAAATTTAGTAATAAAGAATTTAGTCTTAAAATGTTTTATAAATTCCTTTTTATTATAAAAAATAGTAAAACCTAATATTATAAGGTAATTATTTTTACTAACTAAGCTGCCTTTAGTAGCTAAGTTAGCTTATTTAATTTATTTCTATATAGCTTTATTAATTACTCTATAAATTTAATTTAAAGTTAGCCCTATACCTAATAGCTATTAGCCTAACTATATAGCTATTAAAATAGGTATAAAAGGGTAGAATAGATTAAAAAGTAAAGATTTATAGGAACCTTATAGCTATAAGCTATATATATATATATAACCTTTAGTTAAATTTCTATAGTTATATTATATATATATATATATATATATATATATACTTACTAGCTTACACTAGCCTTACTAGCTAGTAAAGCTTCTCTATAAGATATATCTATAAGCGCTATAATTATAGCACTAATAATAAGGAATTCCCTATAAATAACCCTATTATTTTTAATAACCCTTTAAAGAAGTATTAGGGCTAATTATTATAGAGCACTAAGGGTAAATAAAAAAAAAGTTATATAAAATCTAGGAAAATTCTAAATTAAAAATAGATTATAAATTTAGAAAGCTTAAAATTAAAGATGTAAGGTAAGTAACTTTTTACTATAGTAAAATATAGTATTTTATAAAGGAATTACTATTTAAAGTAAAGACCTTATTCTTTCTTTATTTTTATAATTACTTTTAATTTTCTAGGCGTTTTTATAGTTATATTAGTGCCTTTAGCTAGGCATTGTTCTAGTAGCTTTAGCAATAAATTATAGGGGTTTTAAGTCTATAAGGTCTAAGAAAATAAGGTATATAGGGCTTATAAGGGGCTTTATAAGCCTATTAGCAGGCATTTTCTTAGTATTTAAGTAAGTAATCTTAGCTAGCCCTTCTAATACTAGTTATTAAGTATAGTAGAACTTTAGAAAGGTATACTTTATATAGCTATTAAGAGCTAAATTATAAGGAGTCTTTATATCTCCTAGTTATTATAAAAAATTTATATAGGGGGTTTTATAAGTATTTTTAGCTTTATAAAAATCCCTTTAAGCTACTAAAGCTTTTAAAAAGTCTTATAAATAGTATTAGACTTTACTTTTATTATTAACAAGGCTGTAGTGCTAGCCTTTTTTAATTTCTAGCTAATTAGGCCCTTTATTAGCTTATAAAGATAAGTATAAGTAGATTTAGAAAAGCTTCTATCTTTAGTAAAATTATTATTATAAAATCTAACTAAGCTAAAGCTAGCTTTAGGGATTTTTATATTATTTATAAGAATAGGGCCCTTATAGATTATAGCTAATTTCTTTATACTTAAAAGGTATTTTAGTAGGTTTTTAGCAGTAATTAAATTCTCTAAATATAGGTTTACTAGGGCTATTAAAAGCCATTATAGCGTAAAAGCAATATTAAGTCTTATTAATAGTATAAGATATATTATAATACTAATAATACTCTCATATTTCTTTACATTTAATTTAAATATTAGGGGCTTAGTAGGCTATTGCTTTTAAACCCCTAGCTATAATAGAATTCTAATAGATTTATAATTTTTAAGCTTAAAGCATACTAAAGCCTCTAAAATATACTATGTTTAATATATTTTTAGGACTTTATTTTTCTAATTATACTAAATTTATATACTTAAGAAAAATTCTATAGGGCCCTTATTTTTTATGGGGTAAGCTTTAAAAAGAGCTTTTTTAAGCTTCGTAATATATTATAAATCTATCCTAATTAAAAGGTAATTATTTATATAAGTTATAATAAAGGTATACTTTTCTAAATTATAAAATATAATAAAGTTAGAGATTAAAGGGCTAAAACCTAGGTTTTTAAATACTAAGGTTAAAGTTTACTACTACTCTTTAAAGCTTTACTTTAAGCTATATAAGGATTTTTTTAGTATAATAACTAAGTCCTTAGTAGCTTTATAGCTAAATTTCTTAGCTAGCTTAGCTAGCTATAGATTTTATTTAAGGAATTTAATAAATCCCTTAGGAATTTATATATAAATAGTCTCTTTTAGGTAGCTATTAAGGAAAGCCCCTATAAAATTTACTTACTTTATTTTCAAATTATATATATAGTAATAAAGGCTATAAATACTAAAAATATACTGGTTCTAATCTAAGCTAGTATTATTACTAAAGAAATCTTTTAATTCTTAATTTAATAAATTTACTTAATAATTATAGTAATATCTTTTAAGTTTAT
Source organism: Claviceps lovelessii (assembly GCA_018360185.1). NCBI lineage: Eukaryota > Fungi > Ascomycota > Sordariomycetes > Hypocreales > Clavicipitaceae > Claviceps > Claviceps lovelessii. The sequence continues at coordinate 6,081 of SRPU01000326.1, read as the reverse complement.
TATAAAGCTATTATTAAAAAAACTATAATAGCTAAAGCTATTAAAAATTATTTATTTAAAAATATTATTATTATTATTAATTAAGATATTAATATTAATATTATAAAAACGTTTTGTAAATTTGCCTGCACTGCAGTACTAATATAGAACTAACTCTAAACCTCTTAAAAAGTATAGAAAAAGAATTACTATATTTATTTACCTTTATCTTTAATAGTATATTAATACTAAAATATAGGTATAGTAAATAAAGTAATATTAATAAATATTAATAATAAAAACTATAGCTTTATATAAAGCTATTATTATTTATTTATAAGTTAGGGTAGCTTTATATTAATAATACCTTAAGTTACTTTTATATTATTACTTATATATAAGTAAGTATTAAATTACTTAATTATTAAATATAATAAAATAGCTAAACTTATACTAGCTATAATACTAAAAAGTATATAAAATATTATTCTTTATATAAATAATATAGCCTTAATATATACTTAATATAGCCTTTTAATACCTTAAAGCTTTATTATAATAATATTAATAATATAAACTTTACTATTACTTTATAAATTTATTATAATTTAAAACCTTAAAAAAATAATATAATATATAATTAAGAAGACTATAAATATTAAAAATATATTAATTTTAAGCTAAGCTAATATTATTACTAAAGGGATCTTTTAATCTTTAGTTTAATGGATTTATTTTATAATTATAATAGTTTTTTTCTAAGTTTATTATAAAACTATTATTAAAAGTATTACTATAGCTAAAGCTATTTAGAATTATTTATTTAAAAATACTATTATTATTATTAATTAAGCTATTAAAATTAATACTATAGTAATAGCTTATTACCTTTAAAGTAATAATATTATTATTATATTTTAAAATATAGTAAAGCCTTATACTAAAAATACTATATAAATTAGTATTACTTTTAAATTAAAAGTAATACTAAGCTAATATATATTTAATATTATTATTAAAGGCTTTTTTATATATTATATTTAGAATTAAAAGAAAGATTATCTTCTCTAAGCCTTAGTTATAGCTAATAATTAAGGTTTTATTTAAATTATAATATAAAAGCTATATAATATTACTATATAGTTTTCTTTTATTATTATAGTCAATAGTATTAATGTAGTAAATAAGCTATACTATATTAATATTATTTATAAGGTTAAGATATTTAAAGCTAAACTTTATAATAATACTATTTACCTTTATTAGTATTATAAATACTTTAAATTAAAATATATTATTATATACTCTACTATATCTTTATAGTATAGCTATTATACTACTAATTATTATATAAAAAGTAAGTAATTTTACTTAATATTAATAAAAGCTATTTATAAATATTATATTAACTATTTAAAACTATACCTAATATAGTTTTATATATATAATACTATTAATAAGTAATAAAACTATATATATATAATATACTTATTATAGCCTTTAGCCTTTATTAAACCTTTTCTTTAATTTAAAAAAAAAGCTAAACTAAAGTATTTAATTATAGCTAAAAATAAAATATAAATAACTTACTTTTATAAAAGGCTTTACTTTAAAAATAAGTTAGTAAACTATATACCTATTTTTTTAAGTTAAAGCTAAAATTAATATAATATTTATATATAGCTATAAAGGCCTTTTTAAGCTAATAATTTATAACTACTATAGCTTTAAATAAGCTAAGCCTAACCTAATATATAATATAAGGTATATAATTAAGGTTATATACTAAAATATATAAAAGAAAACCTATTTAATATACTTAATGCTAAAATTTTAGCCTAAAATTAATATAATAGTAATATAAAAACTAAGAATAATAAATAATAAACTATTAAATTTTAGCCTTAGTTACTTTTAACTTATAACTTAAAGTAACTAAATTATAATTTATATTTACTATTAATATAGTTCTAAAGTATAGGTAATATAAATAAATAAAAACTAATACTTGATTATAATTATAGAATATAATATTTACTTTATTTACTCTTTAGTTTATAAACTTAATTAAACTTTATTTTTATTTAAAAATTTATATTAGCTTTACCCCTTAATTATAATATATTTATAAATAACTTTAATTAGTATTACTTATATTAGAATTATTATAGCTAAACTTTTATAAAATATAATATTTTTTTTATATTAATAAAGTAATAATAGCTTAAACTTATAATACTTTAAAGTAAAGTAATATAAAAAATATAAAGAAAAAAAAATAATACTATTAACTATATATAGATTATTTAAAGTATAAATAATAACTTTTTAAAAAGACTAAACCTTATTAGATTTAATGATATACTATAGCTAATTTATATAGGCTTTAGCTCTAAGCTATATAATAATTATTTATTTTAATATAAATAAATATATATAAATAATAACCTTATTATTATAAAGGCTATAATATAGTTTTAACTTAATATTATAAGGCCTTAGCTTTATTTATTAAAGAAAATTAACTATTATATAGAATAATTAATAACTAAACTTTACTTTATTATAAATTTAGGAGTTTTAAAGGCACTTTAAAGTAGTTTTTAGATAAATTTATAATAAGTTTAATATACTAAAGAAGTAACTTAAAATACTAAAAGAGTACTATAATAATAAAGAGTATTTTATACTAAAAATAATTAATAATATATAACTAATATAATATAAATATAAAACTAAGTTATTTATAATAAGTAGTATAATGCCTAGTGTATAATAGTTAAGGCTATAACTAGTTAATATAAAAATCTATAAAAGCTTAAATATTAGGTATAGCTTTATAATAGCTTATTATTAAAATAGTAATGAATCTCTCTTTTTTTATAAAGTAAAGGTATAAATATTATAATTATTAAAATATATTATAAAAAAGCTACTACTTTAGCTAAGTATTTTTTTTTAAGCTTAGCTTAATAATATACTAAGTAATTTAAATAGCTACCTTAATATTATTATATTTTTAATAATAAATTAATTTAAAGCTAATAAAATCTATAATATTATAAAAAGCTTATTTAGCTAAAAAGTATCTAAACTTAATAAACTTTTAGTAAGCTTTTTTAAAGTTTATAGTAAGTTATTAATAAAAACCCTTACTTATTTACTAAATTTATATTACTATATTAATTATTACCTAGCCTTATTTTAATAAATAAAAGTTATTATTTTTTATAAATTAAGTAAAACCTTGATAAAATAATAAAGAGTAAGGGCTTAGTATTTAGTTTTACTTTTTAATATAATTAATAAAGTTATAAAGATAGTAATAATAAGCTAGCTTACCTTTATAGCTAAATTAAATAAAGTACTATTTAACTTATAAATAAGTAATAAAGTAAATTAGTTTATAAAAGTTATATTAAATATATTAGTAAAATTTATATATATAATATAGCACTATAGTAATATTATTTTATTACTTTAGCTAAATATATTAGTAGCCTTTAATATTATTTACTATAAATAGCTTACCTATACCCTTATAGCTATTAGTATTCTTACTTAAATTATAATATAAACTTACTTTTTTATTACTAAATATACTACTTACTTTTTTTTAATAGTAAAACTACTAGCTTTTTACTTATTATTATAAAAATATTATAAAGATTTTTTATTTTTTTTATTCTTTTTTACTTTATATTATATTATTATATATTAAGCTTTAAGTAATATAGTTTATATTAATTATAGGCTTCTTTAATAATAGAAATATTTTAATATATAATTATATAATAAAAAAAATATAAAATTACTTTAAAGCTATATAAATAATTTATTAAAACTAATTTTAAGAATTAGGCCTTAAATTTAACCTAAAAAAAAGTAAACTTATATATTTTATAAAGTATTATACTATAGTTATAACTTTAGTTTAATTTTATATTAATATAATATAGCTAGTTTAATTTACTTACTTTTTAAAAGTTTAAATTTATTAAAAACTATATTAAAAGATATATTAAAGTTAAGTTAAGTTAAAATTAATATAATAATAGCTTATACTTATATTACTAGTAATATTAATATAGAGTTATTTACTATAAAATATATACTTATTATATTTATAAGTCATTTAAAGTAATATTATTTATAATATAAAAGTATATTATATTTTTATAATAATTAGTACTAAAATAAGAGAAATAGCTAAGGTATTTATTTTTAAGTAAACTAAGTGCTTAAAAATAATTATAAATATCTTTAAAGCTATATTATAAGCTCTTATTAAAAGTAAGTTAGTTATAGCTTTAATTAACCTTTACTTTAATTATTACTTACTTTACTTTTATTATTAAATTAAAGCTAATAAAATAGCTAATTATATTTATAATACCTATATTATAATAATAGCCTAACTTTATTATAAATAAATATATTATAAGTATAAATACCCTTTAAATTTTAATAATTATTTAAACTATATATTATTTTTAAACTAGCTTTATAATTATTTTTTAAAATTATTTTTAGCTAAAGTACTTACTTTAAAATAAAAGAATTAATAATATAAAGAAATAGCTATTATATAAGTATATTAAACTTAAGTTAAATATATAGTAATAAAGCTTAACTTTAACTTTACCTTTATTATTAAAATTATTTATATTTACTGTAGCTTTACTAAATATAAATCTATAATACTTATTTAAATATATATAAAATAAATTAGGCTTAATACCTTTCTTTATAATTACTATATTTCTAAGGTAGATTTATTAATATATAGCTACTAAGCTAATAATAAAGACTATTACTATATTTAACTCTTTTATAAAACCTTTAGCTATTTTTACTTTATAAATATAAGCTTATTATTAGTATATAACTAATATAAAATTAAAAAGGCCTTTAAAAAAAATAAACTAGCTATTATACTTATAAAATAGCTTATATTAACTAAGTATATTCTTTAATTTTAGCTTATATATAATTTATAAAAATAATAAACTAAAGATATTAAGGACTTAGTATAGTAAAGCACTTAGTATAATATAAAGGTAAAAATAGTAAAAGGCTATAAAAATATTTTAGTTAATATAAAATAATTTAATATATAAATTATATTAAATAATAAATAATAAATAATAAATAATAGCTAAAATAAAATATTATAAGTATAGTATACCTATACTAACTTTAGCCTTACTTTTTATTAGCCTTTCTCTTACTTTTTTCTTTATTTTTTACTATTTTTTTCTTTTTTTTTTTAATATAGCTTTATATTATAATTAAGCTAAGCCTATAAATCTTTTATAAGATATTATTATACTTCTTAAGTATATTAGTAATATAATAGGCTTATAGTAATATTTTACCTTTAATTAAAGTTAAAGCTAAAATTACTATAGTATTACTAAGTAACTATATTATTATTATAGTAGCTACCTTTACTTTCTTTATAAGTTATTATACCTTTTTTTAAATAATATTATACTCTTTAACTTATTCTTAAGTTAATACTATATTAATATTATATTAATATTATAATAAAACTACTATATACTTATATTAATAAGCTTCTTAAAGATATAAAGTTTTTATATATTTATTATTTATTTAATAATTTTTTAGTATAAAGTAATATTTTAGTTTAGTTATAATATTAATTAGCTACTAACTTACTATTAATATAAATAATATATAAAATACTTATTTTTAAATAAGTTTTTTTTTATTTTTATATACTTAAAGTATATATTATTAGTATTTATATAAATTAAAGATAGTAATAATATAAATATAAGAAAAGTACTAACCTTTAGTAAAATAGTACTATTTCTTAATATTTCTAGCTTATATTAAGTAAGCTTTATAAAGCTAGTTCTTTAGCTAGCTTAGCTATACTATAAATTAATAGTAATAGTATATTAGATTAGGATAAATACTTACCCTTAAAGTAATAATTTTATTTATAAATAATATTTTAATTAGCTTTAAAGTTAGTTAGGAGTAGTAATATAGTAATATTACTATAATAAAAGAATTAGGGATATACTTATAATAAAAGTAATTAATAAAAAAAAAAAAAAAGCTAAAAAT
>SRPU01000325.1:0-21977 GCA_018360185.1 Claviceps lovelessii | reverse complement strand
TACTAAGTAAAGGTTTTTATAAATAAACTATAAATAATTAAACTAGTTAATAGAAATAAGTAACTAGTTTATAAACACTAGCTACTAAATTACTATATCTTAATAGCGCTATTGCTTTATAGCAAGCTTATATAATAATTATACCCTTTTAGTATATTCTAACTTATTTATATTTTTCTACTTATTAAGTATAAGGTTTAATATAGAAATAGTAGTAAGTAGACCCTAAGTAGTAAGTTAGTAGTAGGCTTATAAAAAGCACTAGAAAACTATACTAAAATCTAGTAGTACTCTAGGTTATTAATTTTCTCCTTTATAAGGCAGAAGACTTTATAATAAAAATACACTTAATATATATTTTACTAAGAAAAAATAGTAAGTTAGTAGCAATACCTAAGTAAAAATATAAGCTAAAGGAAAAGAAAGGGTTTTCTTATATAAAAATAAGTTTTATTATTATACTTATAAGTAGTGTATTTTATACTTACCTTTATAAATTAGGAAAGAAAATATATTAGTAAAAGGATAATAGCTACCTTATAATAAGTTACTTACTATTAAAGGGGCTATACACTATAAAAATAAGTATATTAGCTATAATATACTATAGCTATAAATTATATTTCTTTTTATTACTAGTAAGAGCTTTAGGCTATAACTTCTAGGCATAAACTTAATGCCTATAACGTAAGTAGGGAAGTTCCTTCTTACTAATAGTAAGAGTATAGCTATTAGTATTAAACTATAGCTACTAATAAGGTATAGAGTACTTATACTATAACTATTATAATATTAGGGGTAGAATTAAGTTCTATAGTAATATAGTAATAATATTTTATTAAAGAAGTTTAATTCTTAGAGGCTATAGTATACTAGCTAAAGGTTAGTAGCAAAAAAGTAAAGAAGTAGCTAAATACTTATAGAAAATTTATTAAAAAAAAAAAATAAAAAAAAGAGAGGCTTATTATAAAAGTAAAGATAAGTAGTAAAGTAATAAGTAATAATTAAAGAAATAAGGTTAGTAAAATAAAAAAAAGAAAGTAAAAAAAGAGTAATAACCTTACTAAGAGCTTATAGAGAAGAAAAAACTTATAGTTAGTAATAAGGATAATAAAGAAAAAAAGGTAGGAAAAGAAAGGGAGAAGAGAGAGCTTTTATAGTTATTAGGGAGCCTATAAAGATAAGGGCATTATATATAAAAGCAATCCTAACTAGGTAATTAATGCACTTAAATTAGTAAATTATAATATAGTAATAGCAGCCTAGCTATATATTAGCAGCTATTACTAGCTATACTAATAAAGTAAGTTTTTAACTTAATAGCAATACCCTAGAAAAAGAGAGAGCTAGCTATATTAGGCTATCCCCTTTTATAATATAATAAATTAAAGCTATTATAATAATTATATAAGAGGCTAGCTATATTACTATAGCTTACTTTAAGCCTTAAATTAATAAAGTAAAAGAAAAATAAACTACCTAAATAAGTTAAAGAATAGGTAAGTAAAATAAGGGAAGAAAGAGTATAAATTATAATGCCTAGTAGGTATACTACTATATTGCTATAACTCCTTAGTATAAGGAAAAGTAAGGTTTTATAAAAAAAAATAAGGCTAAAAGATAATACTATAATATAATAACTATAGACTAGCAAATTAGGATGCTTATAAGGAAAATACCCCTAATAAGTAGTATAATAGTAGTATAGTTACCCTAACCTATTAAAGATACACTAGTTAAAAGTTATAACTAAGCATAGTTAGTAAAATAGGTAATAAAAAATAAAGATATTCTTAGATTTAGCTTTATAAGAAAATAAGCTTAATAGTAAAGGTAGGCTTTACTCTATAGGGTAATAAGCATAATAGTAAGGGAAGTAAAGCTATTATAAAGACTTTAGGTAAATAGTAAAATAGTAGTAAGCTTTTAGTATAATTATAAATTACTAAGAAAAGGCAATAAAAGGTAGTCTTTACTCTATAAGGGAATAAGTATAATACTAAGGGTAGTAAAACTATTATAAAGGCCTTAGGTAAATAGCAAGATAGTAGTAAGCTTTTAATATAACTATAAATTACTAAGAAAAGGTAATAAAAGGCAGTCTTTACTCTATAGGGAAATAAGTATAATACTAAGGGAAGTAAAGCTATTATAAAAGCTACTAGTAAGTAGTAAGTAAGCTATAACCTATTTATAAAACTATAATTAAGGGTAATTATAAGAAAAGAGAGGGTATTTTATTATAACTATTTCTCCCTAAGGCTTTATATATAGCTAGCCTTATAAGACCTAAGGGGGGCATAGGAGTTATAAGGTATATAGTGCCCTTACTATAACCTAGCAGTGTGCTAAGGAGGTATATAAAAGGAGAAGCGCGTATATTTATATAATAGGGTAGAGATTTATACCTTTAAGCACTACCCCCTACCTAGCAGCTACGTTATAGTGCATCTTCTGTATCTCAGTCTTCACTCCACTAAGCAGTATCCCGTATCCAGCCTTGACAAGTATATAAGTTATTATAATAGTAATTACCTAACTTATATAAAAAGTATCTCTAAAACTAGCTAAACCTAGTCTTATAGTATCTTTTACTATTACTCTTATTTATAATAGCTACTTTAATATACCCTTAATAGGGTAATTACTATAGTATACTATAAATTATAAATAAAGCTAGCTTTTAAAGAATTAGTAAAGTCCTTTAAAGAAAAAAAAGAGTGCTTTTAAAACTTATTATTTACTTTTACTTCTATAATAGGGTCCTTAAAGTAATACTTTTATAACCTTTATATACTTAAGTAAGGAGAGGCTTTTAAATCTTTTTAAAGGGCTATAGGCTTAAAAAGAGAGATAAAGGAGATAAAGAGAGTAATAAGGAGGGTATAGAGAGAGTAAGAAGATTATTAGTATTATAATCTTTAAAATTAAAAGAAATTCTAAAAAAGACCTTTAAAGGGAGTGCCTACTAGGTATTCTTTTAAAAAACCCTCCCTAACCTTAAAGAAGGTATAATAGTAGTAGTAGTAGTAGTAATAATTAAAATTACTAATTATAATAAAAAAAGGTACTTATAAAAAGAAAAGAAAAGAAGGAATTTATAAAGATAAGGAGGAATTTATAATATTTATACTTTTATATATAACCTCCCTTCTTTACCTTATATTAACCTTATATTTATAAATACTATTATATACACTGCCTCTATATAATTAAAGCAGTCTTCCTTAGTTAGTTACGCTTTAATTAGGGGGTGTGTTGCCTAGAACGCGTAGGTGGATTATATATAACGCGCAGACTATTATAATCCCGCGCTACGTGAGGGCTGCGGCTGTGCGCACTATTTTACAGATATTTTCCTTTATATACAATTTACACGTAGTTAGAAATAGCATCAATATAAGCCAATAATCTAAGCGCTACTGCGCGTGAAGTGTGGTTGTGGTTGCAGACAAGGTCCTCCATCTCCAGGACTTGCCTGCGTGACAAGGGTATATGCAGGCATAGCCTTGCACGCGGGGCGCAAAAAAAAAAAAAAGAAAGAAAAAAAGAAAAAAAAAAAAGAATAGAAATAAAGAAACAAAGAAATAAAGAAAGGAAAAGTTAAACAAAGGACACATGCACAAACACCCCAATGCGTTCCGGTCCTTCCGAAAAAAAAATGTGTCACAGTGTAGCAGAAACGAGCTCGGTTGGCGTCACTAATTTCGAAACAACCTACGACCCTACTGGAAGAGGGTATAGATGAAACCCGAGATGGGCAGATCGTGCATTTGTAGGAAACGGAGATGTACGCATGCATGTATCGATGTTGTACGTACGAATTACATACGTGCGCCCTCTGAGCGATTCCCTGGAGCCAATTACGCCTCATTCGGAACGACTGAGATATAGTCCGGGGGTCGAATAGGGCATCAAGTACCGCTCTCATTCATCGGAAGCATTACTAAGTACTCAGTAGGTCATCTGCTGCAGACGGAGCCCATCCCCTGCGGTGCCGCTTTCTAACTGCCACATACGGCATCACGGCCTCCAAGCTGCTGAGGAGCGAAGCGGTAAAATCATGCAAGGGGGGGGGAACTTGTATCTCGAGGAAAGTACAAAGTACCCAGTACATGGGGACATTCGTCCTGGCAAGTCCGAGGAACCATGTCCGGCAGACACCCCGGCCGGCCCTGCCACGGGCGGCACACAAAAGCTCCGACGGACCCGGCCCGCGGAGAGCAAACATGCACCAATCGGGAGGCATTCACGCCATTCCATTCACCGTGTACTTGGCACTGGTGGCCCTTTTCCTGCTTCAAACCACTGCAAGACACATTTCTTAAACGACGCATCGAGAGCCAGAGAGTGGCCAAGGAACAGGCCAGAAGCAACCCCCTTCCATGACCAGCAAGGCGAACGAACCTTGACCTCCCCCCCCCCCCCCCCCCCCCCTCCGATCACAGCGTTGCTTTCCGCTCCCCCCGATTACAACTTTGCCTTCGGTCCATCGCCTTCCTCGCGCTTCACCTGCTCCTTCAGCACTCTTCGTAGAATCTTGCCACTCTGCGACTTGGGAATCTCCTTGACGAAGCGCACGCCTCCTCGCAGCCGCTTGGGCGGACTGACCCTCTCGCCCAACCAGTCGATGATGTCCTGAGCCAGCGTCTCCGTCTCCTGCACGTCCGGGCGGAGAACCACGTATGCGCGAGGCACTTCGGTGTGTTGGTCGTTGTCCCATACACCAATGACGCATACGTCGTTGATGTCTTGGCGGGTGATGAGCTTGGCTTCGAGTTCGGCGGGCGGGACTTGAAAACCCTCTGTTTTTCAATGACATTAGAAGCGTTCTTTCTCTCTCTCTCTCTCTCTCTCTCTCTCTCTCTCTCTCTCTCTCTCTCTCTCTCTCTCTCTCCTTTTCTCTTCTCTTCTGTTTCTTTCCCTTCTTTTGGCACGTTTGTTTTTCACCATCATTTGTGTACGTGATTGTCTCTCTACGCCAACCACCAATGACATCAACATACTGTACTTGATGAGCTCTTTTATCCGGTCCGTAAGGTAAAAATGACCCCGCTTGCACGCATACCCAACGTCGCCCGTCTTGTACCAACCGTCATCGGTGAATGTCGCCGCGTTTAGATCCGGTCGATTCCAGTACCCCTGAAAGACATTGGGACCCTTGAGCAGAATCTCACCGGCCTTATTGAAGACAAAAAAAATTAGTGCTCTGCGCCAGGAGTTGTCTTCAATTCACGTCAATGGCCCAAGATGACCAGAACAAAACCAGAAACGAGAAAAAAAAAACGAAAAAAAAGAAGGGGCGAGATGACGGGATCGGAGAAAAAGGGGAAAAAAAAAAAAAAAAAAAAAAAAAAAAAAAAAAAAAAAAAAAAAAAAAAAAAAAAAAAAACTTACCTCCCCTCTAGGCAACTCCTTACCGTCCGAGTCTACAATCTTAGCCTCCAAATTCGGCAGTAGGCGTCCAACCGAACCCTGAAATCTCCGCCACTCGTCAATGAACTGCGTGTGTGTCGACGGACTCATCTCCGACAGCCCGTAGCCTTGCTTGACCCCGATGCTGAGCCGATCCCAGACAGCTTCTACGAGTTCGGTGCTCAGAGGCGCCGCGCCCGAGTTGATCCACCGCACCGACGTCATGTCATACTTGTCCACGATGGGGTGTTTGCTCAGCGCGAGGACGATCGGAGGCGGGACGTACAAGAAGCTGATGCCGTGTTTTTCAATCAGCTGGCACGCCTTTTCGATATCAAACTTGGGCAGCACAATCATGCGGCATCCGGTGCTCATGGTGATATTGAGCGTTACGGACAGACCCTGCGTCAGATGAAGCCGGTGAGTACGATTTCCCCGCCCCCTCATAGTGGGATTTCATAGAGATTAAGCTTTGTACGAACATAGATGTGAAAAAATGGCAAGACGCCCAGTTGGCAGTCAGAGTCCCAGCTCACAGACTTGGCGTCGATACGAGACGATTGACACGAATTGGCCACAAGGTTGTAATGTGTGAGCATGACGCCTTTGGGTAGACCGGTCGTGCCCTTTGAAGTCACTGTTAATCTTGGTACGTGGTGTCTTTGACGGACTTGACAAAGCAGTGAGAGCCGGAAAGGAAAATAATAATAGTAGTAGAAATAAATGAAATAAGATAGAATGAAATATTAAACGTCGGACAAGCTCGGATCAAGTCACAAAACTTACAGAACTGTATATCAAATACGCCAAGTCCTTCTTGGGGTCTAAATCCGTCTTCCTGGGCTGGAACCAAGCTCCCTTGGCCGTCACGTCTCTCCAATGGCGGTGCTTCCCAGACTCATCCTTCCCGTCTCCCATGAGAATGATCTTATCAAGAGGAATGCCCGCCTGTCGCGCCGCTTCGACGGCCGTCTTCAAAAAGGGCGTTTGCGTCACCAGTGCCTTGGCTGTGGAGTCCGTGAGCTGTCGCGCAAGCTCAGCAACGGTATACGTAGGATTGGCGGGACTGGCGATGCCGCCGGCCCAATGGAGGCCATAGGTAAGGATGGGGGTGTCGATGCAGTTTGGGGTGAAGAAGCTGAGGACGTCCCCTTTTTGCCAGCCAAACGTGTGCTTTAGGCCTTTGCCGAATTGGACAGAGGTCTCCTTGACGTCGCGATATGTATATGAGCGGCCAGTGTCGGCGTCGGTAAAGAGAACTACACAATAGGTTGAGATGAGAATTTGAGACGTCTTTCTTTTTGGAAGCAAAGAATGAGTTGAGCAGGAAACACGGGGGGAAAGAAAGAGAGAGATAATTCTGCCTTGTCCGAAAAAAAAATAAAAATCACAAGCTACTCAAAATAATCCAAAGTCCATAGCAAGGCCAATGGACAGCAAAAATGGTGACGAACCATGATCGGGTGGATATTCCTTGGGGGTTGCGAAATACATTGTCCAAATATCAATGACGGGAATATCCACCGTCCATTCTGACGTAATGGGCATCTTTGAGGTTGAAAATATGGTTGACTGAGTAGGTAGACAAGTGATTGATGTATGGACGAAAACGCCAGATGCAACGGACTTCGTGACAGTGGCTGGGGGGGGGGGGTGGTTTTGACCGGGATCGGGGAGGGATCATGTAGGGATCATGATCGTGGGGGATATTTATGTAATATTTGTTCATCTCCAACCATAGAGGCAGAACTCAATAGCCCCGCTGCACCCGCCTACGATCTTGTACATACTAGGAATGTCACGTCGCTTGCTAGATCTGCAAGTTCGAATAAGCGAATGGGTGAGTACGAACGTGGGGCCTCGGCATCAAAGAGATACTTTTTGGTCAGGGGCGCTTGCGCATGTGCGGCCATTGGATCAACGAAATGCAGGGCAATACCCGTTGCCTCCTGCGGTCTACAGCTTTCGCCGAACGGAATCTCCATCGGCCGAACGGAATCTCCATCGGCCGCACAAGATCGTTGTTATGGCGCCTCTGGAGTTTAGGCTAGTCTGAGATGCAAAAGTTAACCCAAGATCAGCTTTTGATCCACTCTTAAAACAGCCCTCGAGCGGCGACCCTGGGTGCGGCAGCTGCACATGATGATGATGTGGCGTCGGTATCGTGGGGCCGTCCAGCTTATCCTCGGCTCGAAATGGTCATGGATATCTGCAGGAAGCAAGCGGGTACTGGGTGAGAGGGAGGGGGAAGAGGAGAGAGAGAGCGAGAGAGAGAGAGAGCGAGAGAGAGAGAGAGAGAGAAACAGCGCCGAGGCGAATGAATGACATGGCTGGCAGCCGCTTGAATTGTGCATCGCGCAATAGGGGAGTTTTTCTACTTCTCATACAGCTTGGTTTTGCTGCATGGTACTCCATGGCGAAAAACTTCACACGCCGCTCTTGTGCTGTCCTCTTTGTACGAGTTTAACCAGATCCGCCCTCGCATCCCGCAGGCATCCTAAACATTTCTTGGTCGTAGCACGTTTTCCAAAGCACGTCGCGCATTTCCTGGAATACTTCTTCTACTGCGTTGATGGCCCAGATAACATCGAGGTGCTCGTACTGCTCAATGACTTTGCTGTGCACCAGCTTCACATGCGGTTCTCGCCCTGTTTCGAAACGCCTCAACAGACGCCCGCCATCGACAAGCTCATCGCTCCCGCATATCCACATGGCAAAAGGAGGAGCCTGATCGTTGTACCACGGGCCGTCTACATGTGGTACAAGGTGGCTCCTTTCCGACGACTCGTCTTCATTCGCATGTTCCGAGTCTGCGCCGTCATTGACATTTTCAGTGCCGCCTTCTATTTCTGTTTCGGCACCAATGCCATCCATTTCGTCTTCAAACTGAGCCATGTCTCTTGTCGAGAGAATGCACCTGTGGCTGGCGAACCCGTCTTTGCCCAACCACCATCGCATCGTTTCGGAACTGACATACACAGGGGCAAACTGAAATAGTCTATCCCGCAGCCCTCGGTCCCATCGCAAATCAGTCCAATCGAAAAGAAATGAAAACACCTGGTAACCGAGCCAACCGTACAGACGAGCATGGAGCAGTGAGTGCATCTGCATCATGAACGGGATGAAGGCGTGTATCCCAAAGGCTAGGTTGTACATAAAAGGCGAAAGTCGGTTCATCATTCGAAAGTAGTATTTGTTGACCAGCGGGCCAGCATACGCAGCGGGAGCCAATGCGCAAAAGACTGTGAGCTTCTCGCCCAGCTCGGGTCGTTGATCCTTTGACAGGGCAACCAGCGTTTGAGCTGTGCCTTGTGAATGACAGATGAGCCCGAGCTTTTGAACCCCTGTTTCCATCAGAACCCGGTCAGTCAACGCGGGAAGATCATGGATCCCCATATGCTGAATCGTCCAGGACCACATTCGCGGATCCGAATACTTCAAACTCTCATGACGGGGGTCGAACCCGCATCGATTATTGCCCAGCCAAACATCAAAGCCAGACTTGCAGAGCCAAAATGCCAAGGACTCGTCATCGTTGCAGCAAAATGTGCCAGAGCTCTGCAAAAGGCCATGTATCAGCAGTACTGGAAATTTTGGCTTGTGGATGTCTGATCGGAGGACCTTTCTTGGTCTTTTTGCGTGTCTCAAGTCTTCCACAATTTCTCCGTCGGCGTGCTGGGAGATGTAGTCCCGGGGGTCGTACACGTGCCAGAGATCAATGAGAAAGCCGTCTTCTGTGCGGACATGAAAGAAGTCAACTTCGAGGCCCACGCGTCTCGCATAATATGCAACGTCACAGACTAAACGATCCTTGCCACCTTCTGTGGGAAGATAATCTTCTGCAATGCCCTCCAAATCACCCCCAATTCTTTCAGCAGAGTTTTTGTGCTCCCATTCTTTCTGTTTCTGCCACCGGACTTGGGCTCTTCGGCGTTCCTCTTCATAATGCGGTCGCAATTTGTTTGCATCTCGTAGTGTCATTGTCAATACAAGTTTCTTCGCCAACCTCGGGATGCTTGTGACGAGTGAGGCAATAATAATGAAACCGAGAAATGCCAAGCTGAAGAAGAAGGCCGAAATTCTAAATAAGAGAGCCTTCGTAGATGACATAAATGATGGCGATCCGTAGATTGGTAAAGTTGGGAAGAGAGATTGATCAGAATAGACCACTTCGACATCGGCCTTATCTTCACGGAAGCTGTTGGGAAGCTGTGTTACCTTCTCTTCTTCCACGGCTAATCCTTGAGAACCAGCGCGAGAATTGATTTTGTATATAGATTCATTATCAAGGCCGCTGATCTTGTCGGATTCTGATGCAAATGAATGTGTACTGCGGTGGGGAATAGCGGACACATTGGCGGTACTAAGAGTAATTCGGGCATTTCGAGACGCAGTCTCGACAGCATCGGCTGAAGCAAGGGTCGTGTTCGACTTTGATCGGGCCATATCGGAAACAGCCTTCCATCAAATCACGATGCTATATCTCGTGTCATTCCGATTTTGTCGTAGCTGACTAGTTATCACCGCTTGGTCGTTTTGTTGTTTCCTTTTTCTTATGCTTGATCTAGAGCGAATGAAGATTGGGACATGTAGTTTCAGATCTATGATAAGAGACGGAATATGGGAGGTCGCTAATAAGGGAGGCGAGAAGAATGAGAAGAATGAGCGGCTGGCCGCAACTGCAATGCACAGAATAAGAATGCAAAGAATGCAAAGGAATGTTGTAGGGAAACAGAAGAAGTCGACAAAGGAATCAGGCAGAGAGATCGCAATGTGTGCCGGGCTTCAGTTGCTTCCTGATCTGGAAAGGGAGGAGGTCAAAATAGGGGGTCGGATACGACATTGTCCGTGATAAAGGCCTGCACTGGTATGTATTCGCGTAATCGACACACAGCCGAGGACCAAGTTTTGACGCCACGCCCTAGTCCATTGTGGAGTCTGGTTAGCGCTGCAGCGTGAACCGCGTCAATTTGGCGCACTTTGCCTCGGGCATTGTTGATGGGAGTATCTCCTTTCGTCACCGATGGTCACAAATCAGTAGCGTCCTCTGCAAGCTTGATGACGGAGAGCAAGGGTCAAGAGTCAAGGGAGGGGGGGGGGGAGGGGAAAGGGAGGCTTGCAGAGTCGAGGGATGGAGAAACTGAGAGCTTCGAGCCATTGTAGATCTCACGGATGCTGACAAGGCTGCACCTCTGTGTCTACTCCACCCATACGATTATTTATTTAAAAAAAAATAAAAAATACATATGAGTAGATACGGAGGCGTAGTCTTCCTTGTCGACATTCGAAAGATAAGTCATTGGCCGTTTCGACACCACGGGAAGGAGCAAGCCGTGCAGTTGCCGTAATTGGGAGAATGAAATTATGCTTGCAGCATCGATGATCACCTCTGCTCCATCGTTGCCGCCTCGCCTCGTTGGTCTCATCTGCTATTGGCCGCCGCACGACTTTTCGCTGCTTGCCGGCCGGATGGAGACCATTGGTCCGACAATCGAACGACCTCGGTGTGCTTCTCGGTGCTCCAAGCACCTGGGCGTCGCAGGCCGAGGTCCAATTCAACCCATCCAGCCAATCCTAGGATGCGACCAGCGTCCACCGACTCCACACCCTTTCCGCCGAGCTAAACAAGCTGGCCTGACCAGTTAGCTTGACCTCTGCTTCGGGACGTTGGAGGCTGTTGGCTCTCGCAGAGCTCGCATCATTCAACGAGCTGCCCCAAAGCTTCACGACAACGACCACAAATTTTCCAAGTCTTTGTTGATTCCTGCCGAAATACACCGGAACGTGTCGAAAGCGAGGCAGTGGCAATCCCAATCGGCCTCTGCTTGCCCCGCGCAGCATGAGCTCCTGGTAGTGGGGTGCTTCAGCTGTCATCAGACTGATCACTGCTCTCGTCTCCGGCGCTTCCCGTCCAAGTGCTTTGGAGATTCTGGGTTCTCCCTCGCCAAATTGAAGCAGAGATGGTCATAGCGGACAGTCAAGAGATCCTGCCGCCTGATAGATCTATTCGGCGGCGGCGGCGGCGGCGGCGGCGACAAGACAAGCCCCCACTCTCCGCCAGACTCATTTTAGACGATTCTATCAAAGGCGATGTCGGCATTGCCTCAGACGACATCATCGCAGATCTTCTGCCTCACCTTCAAGGAAGTACGTTGGTCTGTTGACGAGCAAACTTGATTCCCACAAAGGCTTGCCTGTTTCTAACCATTTTTGGGTTATCAGATGCCGCCAACGAAGAACACCGAGACGACATATGTCACATCGCCCTTACGCCGTGGGCGCCTAATTCTACGCCAACCGAGACGACTTGGTCAATAGTCCCCGTGAAACCGTCACCCTCCTTGGGCCATTCCACTATACGGTTTTCGCCGTCCTCGTCGGCCCTGCAGAGCTTCGCTGTATTATTGCAGGAGATGGCGCCGTCGAAGCTCTCCAGCCATAGCCGAAGTGGAATAGAAATACTGGTCTTGGACGTTGCGCCTTTGCCTCTTGAAACAGTCTTCGTCAGTCTGGAAAGTGATTCGACGAAGCGGCTGGAAAACGGCGAGGGAACATTCTTCAAAGATCATCCGTCGAATTCCCGAGGCAACAATGTGGCGAGCATGACTGCAGATGAGCGGTTGACTTCTGCTGTACGAAGTTCTCTCAGCAGCTTCAAGATTGTACATGATGGGGACATGTTTGCCTTACCCTTGGCGCCACATCCTGTCACTCATGTTCCACCCAATCCCGGCAGGATTATGTTATGTGAGCCGGTTGCGCAGGGCATCTTGACCGAATCTACAAAAATCGTACTGATGCGGGGACGCCACAAGAGGCACAGCAAGCGACCCAGTGCGATGAACCCGAACCATCGACTGAATGGTGCTGGCGATGATGACGATGTCAACACCGATCAATTTTATTCGGCCGCCGAAGAGCGTTATCGAACCGACGCGCCAGCTGACGAAACTGTCTCTGAAACAGAGACAGAAGTGTCAGCCACTGAGCAAGAGGATGAACTTACTGATGATTCAATGGATGAATTGATCTCCTTGGAAGCGCCTACTCTACCTACAACAAACATAAGTGGCGTTGGCACAATGCAGACTGGAACACCAATGACCATGGGCACCTTGCGCGGGAGGAAAACAAACGGCGCGGCGACACCTGGTTCGGTGTTTTCCAACTTTACTTCGGCTACAGCCAAACCAGACCGGCTCAGAGGACGTCTTTTCAAAGCTCACGGACTCTTGCAGCCAATCCCCTGGGACTTACTTCACCCAAAGCCCTCACAAGAGGAGGACGAGGAAGCCAGGATATACGTTGACATGAGCTCCCTGCCCAAGCTTGGATGCTTCTCCGGAGATTGGGCTCGAATCGAAGTTGCCGAAGAGCCACCGCTCAATGGCTTGGGTGCTTTTGGACTAGGCAATTTCGGCGCGGCAGACCCCGAGGTCTCGAATTGGCGTCCGGTGCGAGTCTATGGCCTGCCAGAGGGCTTTTTTCAACGACCTGTAACCCGTATCCCAAGCTCTCGGGCCACTGATCGGAAAATGTCCTTCTTCGAATCACAGCTGCAGAGGCCAACGAGTCCGGCAGCATATGCATCCCCCATACTCCTCGCCAATCTCGAGGGAGCGACTTATTTGCGGATTGCGGCGATGAAGAAGTCATCTTATCCAGGAAAGGGCACGCTTCCCCGTTTCACCAGTGCTTCTCGTCCCCCTTATGCGAAAGACATTGCTATTCACCATATCCGCACACCGATCTCGGCCGAAAGAGCATACCAGACTGCCGTACTGGGCGGGTTGAAGCGATATTTTGCTCAAAAGATTCGTCTCGTTCGGCGCGGCGATTTGATTGCTGTGCCTGTTGACACGCAACTAGGCAGAGCAATCCAGGAAACAACTGGGGCTGGCGGTTCCGAGGTGGATGATGTAATGGCACTTACGGCAGACGAAAGCCGTCACGGAGTCTCCTCATCACGCGTTGACAACGTGGCTTGGTTTAAAGTTGGCCATATTCAGATTCAAAGGGCTGATGAGGACGAGGACGGCACGGCCGAGACATTCTGGGGATCCGTTGCTTGTATTGACAGCTTGACGGTCGGCATGCATGGTTCGGGCTTCGAGACGAGCCGTATTCCTGGAGTTATTCAAAGCAATTGGCCACACTACCTTGGGCTGAAGAAGCCACCGCCGCGACCATCGTCGGGCCCAGTTCCGTTGGCCGCGCTCGATTTGAAAGAGAAATATGTGTCGCCCTTGCGACGACAACTGCGACAACTCCTAGCCGCAGCCACGAGTCCGAGAGCGATCCACCTCAAGATGCCGGCCGTCGCTATTTTGCTGACCTCGACACACCGCAATATTGGCAAGACGACGCTGGCATCTGCGGCCTGCGCTGATATTGGCCTGCATACTTATCGTGTTGACTCGTACGAAATCTTAAGTGAAGGGGGAGGGAGCGGCAGTGACGTGAAGACGGAAGGCTTTCTCAGAACCCGTGCTGAACGAGCCATCAGTTGCGGACCGGACTGCTGTGCCTTGCTGATCCAACATGTGGAGGCCCTCACTGCAGACCGAATTGAGACTACAATGAAGGAGATACTCGAAGAAGCTCGGGTTCTAATCGCCACCACAAACGAAGTTGACCAGGTGCCAGATGGTGTGAGAGCCTTGTTTACCCACGAGCTGGAATTGGGAGCGCCGGATGAGTCTGAGCGCGAGGCCATTCTGAGAAATATCGTCGACGATCGCGGCGTAACGCTTGATCCTTCCATCGACCTGAACTCGATAGCATTGAAAACGGCAGCTCTTGTCGCTGGCGATCTGGTCGACGTAGTGGAGCGGGCTTCATTGGCTCAGTACGCCCGCTTGGAGAAGCTTTCGGCGAAGAACAGCAGCAACTCATCGGGTGGCCAAGTCACAGTGCGCGACATTCAACTGGCAGGTGGGCCATTCGCTCGCTGTCTCATTGCGTCGGACTTTGAAGTCGCCGTCGAAGCTGCTCGCAAAAACTTTTCTGATTCCATCGGGGCCCCCAAAATCCCCAATGTCACCTGGGACGATGTCGGCGGCCTGGGCAACGTCAAGGACGCAGTCACAGAAACCATTCAGCTGCCACTGGAACGCCCCGAGCTTTTCGCCAGGGGCATGAAGAAGCGGTCCGGCATCCTCTTCTACGGCCCGCCCGGGACCGGCAAGACGCTGCTGGCCAAGGCAATCGCCACCGAGTATAGCCTGAATTTCTTCAGCGTCAAGGGACCCGAGCTCCTGAATATGTACATTGGAGAATCCGAAGCAAATGTCCGCCGGGTGTTTCAACGTGCACGGGATGCGCGCCCTTGCGTCGTATTTTTCGATGAACTCGATTCCGTCGCTCCCAAGCGCGGCAATCAAGGTGACAGCGGCGGCGTCATGGACCGCATCGTCTCCCAGCTTCTCGCCGAGCTCGACGGCATGTCCGGCGGAGACGACGCAGGTGGTGTCTTTGTGGTTGGGGCCACGAATCGTCCTGATCTTCTGGATCCCGCCCTGCTGCGACCCGGTCGATTCGACAAGATGTTGTACTTGGGAGTATCAGACACCCATGAGAAGCAGCAGACCATTTTAGAAGCCCTGACTCGAAAGTAGGTTTTTTTTTTTTTTTTTTTTTTTTTATATATCTTTTTCTTCTTCCTCTTTTTTCCCCCCATTTCGTGGTCACTCGTCTCTACCTTTTTTTTTCCTTGAGCATATATATATATATATATATAAACCCTCTTCCTATATCCGCATAGCTAATCGTTCCTTTTTTTTTTTTTTTTTGCCCAGATTCACCCTCGATCCCTCCGTCTCACTCCGCAACGTCGCCCAACGCCTCCCATTCACCTACACAGGTGCCGACTTTTACGCCCTCTGCAGCGACGCCATGCTCAAGGCCGTCACGCGGCAGTCGCGCGCCGTGGACGCCAAAATCCGGGCCATCAACACCGAGCGCACAGACAAGCCACCCATCTCGACGGCCTACTTCTTCGACCACCTGGCCACCGAGCAAGACATTGCCGTCATGGTCACGGAAGCGGACTTCATGGCCGCGCACGAGGAGCTCATCCCCAGCGTGAGCGCGGGCGAATTGGCGCATTATGAAAAGGTCCGGGCCACGTTCGAGGGTAGTCGGGACAAGGGCCCCTCCAGGGCAGCCATGGCTGCTGGTGGTGGTGATGCCGCTGTGCCTGTTCTGCAAGACGGGCTTTCTTCTTCTTCTTCTTCTGCTGCTGCTGCTGCTGCTGCTTCTGCCGCTGCGTCTAGCAGGCCAAAAGCGATGACTAGTTCCAGGACCCAGAGCAAAGCCTCTCTATCCAAGGGCAAGGGCAAGGCCATCGCCGCAGCCGACACGGACGGTGACGATGAGCACTCGGGGCATGAGATGGGCGGTACATCAGTAAACGGCCGTTCAAAGGGCAAGGGGAAAGCCGTCATGGGGTTCCAACACGGCACGCCGAGTGACGATGAGGGTGTATATTAGCGTGCCGACGATGTTGTGCGCTTGAGCATATTGAACTGGCAATGATTTTGTTCTTCTTTTTCTTTTCTTCTTCTTCTTTTGTATTGCCCTCGCATATTAACGCTGCCATGAGCGAGGTGTCGTGTACATGATACAGCTAAAACGTTACACATCTTACAAGGTATATTGATTACTTTGCGAAACAGCATGTACCTTGGAAACCTGTCTCTCCCTGTTTATCCCTCTCCCCTCTGCCTCTTCTTTTGTCCCCCCACATTTCACGTCCTTCGTTTTTGTGCTGGTGAAAATCCGTCTATTGTATGTTGCTGGGGTCCCTCCGCCATCAAATTGTCCAGGCCTTGCTTGCTTCGGTTCGTATCCTTCACTCCGACTCCGTCTTGTTTTCCCCCGCAGGTTTGTCCTCATTCTTGGTGTTTACCGTCTCGGGAGACTCCGTCTTTGTGTCTTTGTTACTGTCCTCGTTTGCGTCATCGTTTGACTCTGATTGCTTCCCCTTCATCTGCTGCTCCTCGTGTTTCGACCCCTCCGTATCGTTAGTCGCCAGCTTGGTCTTCTCGGTCGTTTTCTCCGCCTTTACCGCCTCTGTGCTCACGGGCACGCTCAACGGCTCGGCACCGTTCAATGCGCTATCGAGGGAGCCAGGTCTCCATTTCCCGCTCCTGGGGCTCTGCACAGCCTCGGGGACGAAGTCCTGTTCCGACTTGTTTTCCCAGGCACCGCTCGCTGGGGATTGGAGTGGTGCCGGCTTTGCCTTTCTCTTCATGTCCGACTTTGGTTTCGTGTCTGGTGCCTCTTCTTTTATGTCAGATATGTCGATCTTGGGGGCGGTTGTCGTAGTCTTGCTTGATGATTCGGCGGGGATGCTGGCTTCCTTGCCATGGACTTTCTCGCGCAGGGATTTGAGGCGGAGTTCTTTGGCCTTTTGTGCGGCTTCATCGGCAACGGATCGCAGCGGCAGAGCGGCCTGTTTCCCTGCCGCGGGTGGCTTGTCGTCTGTCTTGTCCGTCGTGGTTGTGGTTGTGGTTGTGGTCTTGGTCTTGGTCGTCGTTGTTTTTGAGCTAGACGACGGCTTTGCCTCGGGAAGAGGTGGTGCAGGAGGCGCAGGAGGCTCCGCTTTGGAAGCTACCGGGGTGTTGGCCGCAACTGCTGGCTTTGCTGCTGGCTTTTTGGTCTTTTTTGGTTCGGGAGGTTTATTGTGTATGTTTGGAATGGTAAATTCATCGTAGTATATCTTGACGTGCTGTTTGAGTTCGCCGTACTCGTTCCAATCTTCTATTTCGACGAGGTCCTACAGTGAAAGAGGACCAGACTTGTGAGCGGAACGCCGATGGGAATCAAACGAAATAGAACAACAGAGAAAAAGAAAGAAAGAAAGAAAGAAAGAAAGAAAGAAAGAAACACGGAGCGATTGCTTCATGTGTTCTCGGTTTAAACGGGAAAAGGGAAAGGGGAGATGCCTACTCCGAGTACCAAGCCCTCCTGCACCAGACCAGGAAGCTTCCTCAGGCGGCCGCTGGCGTCTTTGCCGGCCCTGCGACCCCAGAGCATGCGCGCCTTCTCATCGACGGCGATGTCGACAGCTTTGAATGGCACTCTGTTGGCTCGAAGGATGGTCTCCAACCGCGAGGTAGCCGTGACAATGTGCGAGGATCCGGCCGTTAGAGAGGTGAAGATGTAGAGGGCGGGGTCGGTTGAGTACGTCGTCATGGTAGTTGTTGTTTTTGCAGGGCTCTCTCAAGAGTAGCACCCGTTTTGTCCTGTGGAAGGAAGTATGAAGTGCTGACTGCAGAGCTCCGAGGTCTGTGAGCTTGCTGATCCCGTCGCCGAACGTGTCCTGGAACATGGGAGGTAGGGGGCAAACCGGGTTGGTTCAATGTTTGGTGTTTGGCCCTGTTGGGTCCAGCCTGGACTCTGGTGCTTGCGGCCAGGCCAAGTCCAAGTGCGGGGACGGGGGTGTGTGAGCGGGGGCTGCTCAAGGGAGGAGAATGAATAATCAGCCATTTGCTGGCGGGTCGTAGAGTGATGAGAAGAGAAAAATAATCGAAAAAATGATAAAAAAAAGAGGCAACGAGAAAAAAAGAAAAAAAGAAAAGAAAAGAAAAGAAAAGAAAAGAAAAGAAAAGAAAAGAAAAGAAAAGAAAAGGCCAAAGGAAAATAGTACGTGGTCCAAGGCATCTTGCTGTTCTCGTCAAAGAGACTGGAGACAAATACCTTTCATGTTCAAAGTGTTTCAGGAGCACAATGGGCCTGGTAGCAGGCGTCGGTGAAAGCTGCCGGCTCCCTGACTCCAGACCAGACCAGACTCCACGTGCATTGTCCTCAACTAACACACACTGACCGTACATGTCTGGTGTATTACTGCGAGTCTGGGACGGCAAGCATCAAGGTTCAAAGTCGCCGTTGTCCGCGCTAGCGTGTCAGCATGTCAACGGAGCAAAGCCTAGCAAGGCCATCTCCTGGAAACCAAATTTGTCGCTGACATCCTGGATGAGTCAGCAGGCAAGCACCAGAAAAACAAGCTCGACAAGAGCTCATGGAGTCCAGAGAGGACGGCGACCTCGCGCATCAAGATATTCTGCACACCCGAGTGCACTTCCCCATTCACTTGTCACTTGTTGCTGTTGCTATCGACCCTGCAAAGCCTCTTTGAAGAATTATCAATCATTGTCGCGTCTCATCCGAGAGGGCACAACTGGATACGGCGACCTCTTTTTTCGCCTCCGTTTGCACGACGACACGACTCTCGACTCACGACTCACGACTCACGAGGCTGGGCACGACTGTCGAAGAGCGAGCTAGCCGACCTACTTTTGGACCATCGTCTGCATCATGATGCTTTTCACGAGCCCAAATAGGACGGAAACAGGACAACAGCTGCAGTCGACTTCGTGCCGGCATCATGGCCGAGCCCAGATCTGCTCAGCTTGATGAATTAGCTGCCGACAGCTTTGACTCCTCGGTGCCCGATTGCGTGGCCACGAGACCATGTATCATATGTATGCATGGCCTAGATGCCGCTGATGTGACGTGATCCTCAGCTTTGTTGTATGGTCTTGGAACCGTTGCAGTGGCCCTGGATCGTTGTTTCACGCCCACGATGCACGGTTCACGATGCAGCATGCTTCACCTTCCGACCTCCAAACGAGCCTCTGTTTCGTCATGACGGAAGCAAGACAAGCCCGTTTCGGCTACAACAGCACGACTGCTGCTTATTTGAGCTGTTTTCCCGAGGCACGCCTGCCTGCCGATACCTCGCATACCTCGCATACCTCGCATCGTCCAACTCTTATCCATGTCTCATCATGACTTTTTTCTTTTCTTTTTCTTTTCTTTTCTTTCTTTTTTTCTCTTTTTCTCTCTCTTTTTGGCAGGGGCACGCGGCCATTGGCGCGACACACCACGGCACTCACGCAGCACGGAGAGGGCAGTGTTTCGGTTGGTCGGCAGCCAAGGCCAAGGCCTGGGCCTCAGGAACCAGCGCAGAGCCGACAAGACACATGGCGGATCCTGGCAACCTCTCATGTCGGATAGTTGTTTTGACGTCCAAAACTGGATGTCATCTTACAACCCACTGCTGGAGGCGGCTTCGGTTCCCTTCAGGTACCACCAGACCAGTCACCTTCCATCATTGATGTTTCTAGCCACTCAGGGCCGTCCACGGCGCCATTGCCTAACCCGCCCGCGGGCTGCAGATGCGTCGACCCTGTCTCGGCTTCCAATCAGCAGCCGTGCCTGAGCTGCCATGACCGGCTTGTCTCCAGAGTCCAGAGTCCAACCAGATGCCTCCAAAGTTCCAACATCCTACACCGGTCCAACGCCATGCGTTCCCAAACCAGTCAGAAGAATAAGAAGTCGGGTCCTTGGCCGCTGCCTGCCCACCTCGATTTTCTCTCCGGCCATCTTTCGCTCATTCTCATTCCTCATTCGCACCACTTTCGCTACATCTGGATATTCGCTCTCTTCACGACCGTTTTTT
The DNA here is from genome assembly GCA_018360185.1 of Claviceps lovelessii. Taxonomy (NCBI): domain Eukaryota; kingdom Fungi; phylum Ascomycota; class Sordariomycetes; order Hypocreales; family Clavicipitaceae; genus Claviceps; species Claviceps lovelessii. Next base: position 2,095 of record SRPU01000325.1, on the reverse strand, counting down.
TTTTTTTTTTTAATTTTTCATCTTACCCTTGCAGTGGCGCACTGGTGTACTGTGTACATACTACACTCGCTCTCACATACAGCAACACAAGATCCTGCACTCCTTGCGTCCGCCTTCCGTGAACCCTTCAACAACGATCAGAAAACTCCCCCCCCCCCCCCTTCACGAGTCACGACAGTCACACCCCGCAATCGCAATCGACATGCATACCACTGCTTTGGTCACGATTCTCGCCGTTGGCGCCTCTGTTAGGGCAACCAGCGATAGCGATACTGTTTTTCTCACGGCCAAGACTACCCATACCAAGATCGTCACCCACTGCGCCGACTCATACACCGACTGTCCTTTGAGCAAGTCATTTGATGCTTCTGCTGCAACGACTCCGGCCACCCACACCACGGTCTCGGGTGCACCAACTGCAACCACGACAGATTCTTCGACGACTGGCCTCGTCCTTATGCCAACTGGTGCCGCCACCGGTTTGCGTGCTCAAAACGGCGCTGCCGCAGTTGCCGTTGCTGCCGTCATTGCCATGGTCTATTAGACTGAGTCGCGAGTCAAATTCACGCCGTGCCTGGCTGTGCTTCAAACTTGGCCGCCTCGACTCGCTTTGTATATTTCGTGACCATTCTTGGTGGGGCTGTTTTACCTTTTTATAATGCCTCTCTGCCTGGACATGACTTTTCTTGATGTTTCGGGATGGCGGCTTGGAGACGTTTTTTTTTGTATTCCAGTCGATTTTTTTTTTTTTTTTGGAAGATGCAGTAGATAGATTTGTTCCTCCCTACTCTTCATCGCGCGGGACGTATCCGGACCGGCCTGCGTGGCCTGTCAAAGCCCAACGGCAACGCACTGGACGTCGCAACGACGATTTAGAGGCGTGGAATAGGAGCTGCCAATCTGGCGCGCATGTCACGAATCCGGATGGACAATGGATGCAGATATGATTTAATGAGTGACGTATGAAATAGAACTTTCGTTTTTCAAATGAAACAAGAATTGCAACCAACACATGAATACCGGTTGAATATGCTGCATCTTCATCACGCGGTTCGTGCCCTAGTATTGGCCAGGCACGGGAACGCGAATCTTTGTATTTGACGATAGAGTAGGTATATTCATTAGCATCCATCACGTGCAGTCAGTCCATCTAGTCTCTTTACTCGTCCTTTTTTTTTTTTTTTTCGTCTTCCTTTTTTTTCCGCTACTTATTCGTTTCTCTTTCTTTCTTTTCTCTCTCCTTTCCATTTTCATTCGTCCTTCTCCCCCGGCAAGCAATCCCTTCTTCACCAGTCTCGACACACCATTTCCTCTTCGCCGCCCCCCCCCCCCCGCAACGCAAGCAGAAAACACTCGCCGCCATCTCCATACACGTCCGCGTCCGAATAGTCACTTCCCCGACCCGATACTCGAGAGCCCCCTATCTACCTACCTCGCCGGTGCTTCGTCCGCCAACGAAATTCACCTGTAGCTGGCAGGCAGAAAAGCCGGCCGCCTCAAGTCCCCTACCCAAGCCCCTAAACGCTACGCGCCCATCCGCCAAGCAAGTCTGGCTCAAACAACCTGAACGCGTTGAGAATGAGTTCCGCAAAACCCCCCTCCGAAGCGAGACTTGTCATCGAGCAGCATGAGCTCGTCTTCCCTTCGTGAATCGTGACTTGCCTGGAGGCTGGTTCCTTGTTCTGCGCTCAGAGAAACATGGCAGGGATGGCTGGTTCTTGTTCACACCATGTACATTCGGATGTCTCACTTTTTTTTTCTCTCCTTTTGTATATATATATATATATATATATATATATATATTCTTCTCCTGAATGGATTATTTAGGACCGCCCAGGCGGAAAGGGCGCTGTCGCACTTGTCCCTGTGAGGCAAGACGCGCACGTGTCTTGGCGAGCATGACTGGAAAACTGGTGCGGCTTACAAGGAGAATAACTCACAAGGCTTGTATCCAAGACTTGATGGCCAACCCAATAGTAGACCGAGAGCATGATACTTTTTTGGGGCATCTCGACATTATTGCATTCACGAGCGGCAAGCATGATGCGGCATGACAAGCCCAGAAAGGATGTTTCTTTTTTTTTTTTTCTTTTTT
>SRPU01000324.1:0-22018 GCA_018360185.1 Claviceps lovelessii | reverse complement strand
TTTGCATCGCGGCCGTATCGATCAATTTGTGCGCCTCGTGTCCATCCACCCTCCCGCCGCGCTGGGAGCGACAACCGCGCCCCAAGTGTGCAGCGCAATCTGTGTTGCATCCGTCAGCACGCCTCTTCCAACCCACTGGATGAGCATCAGGGCCGGGGCCGCGACACGGCGTGTTCTAAGGATTCTGAGGTTCTGAGGCTTCCAAGGCTTCCAAGGCTTCCAAGGCGAGGGCGCGCCGGCCGGTGGGGCCACGCCCGTGTCTGGCCTCTCACCAGAATCGATCCTTGATCCTCCTCGCAGGACAGCTGGTCTTTTTTTTTTTTTTTTTTTTTTTTTTTTTTTTTTTTTTTTTTCCCGTCTGGTTTTGCGCGCGGCCTCCCCCCCCCCACCTCCGCCCCCATCTCTCTCTTTTTCTGCGTGTTGGTGTCCACGAAAGTACCAGCAGCCTCCAGCCTCCAGCCTCCAGCCTCCACCAAGCCCAGCCCAAGCCAAGCCAAGCCGAGCCAAGCCATTTATTTGATGACACCCAGATCCCAGGCCCGCCCTTCAGACACACCACTCACACCACTCGCACCACACCACAAACTTCCTGCCGCACCCTCCCTTGGACCTCCCTCTAGCCGCTTCCAGCCCAAGTGTCGAGTGCTCCAAGAGCTTGTCTGGCGTATTGACGGCTCCAGCTCTGCATCCGAATCTCCCAAATGCGGCCCAGCGTCCCCGGGGCCCTCCAGTCTCCTCTCCCCTCCTCCCCTTCCGCTTTCCTCTCTTCTGTGCGTAAGAATCAAAAGATGCAGGGTCACGGCAACACACCTTAGTCCCCGGTCGCCGTCCCAAATCCCACAGTCCCAGTCCCAGTCCCAGTCCCCGTCCCAGTCCCAGTCCCAGTCCCAGTCCCAGTCCCAGTCCCCGTCCCCGTCCCAGCCCCGGTCCGAGTCCTATCCAAACCACGATCAGTGACTAGGAGGGAGCCACCCACCCACCCATTCCATCTGCCACCCCCCATCCCCATCCCCATCCCCCATCCCCCACTCCCCACCCCCCCTCCCCACCCACTTTAGCCAACCCGTCCGCCTGTCTGCGTGCCTGCTCGGTTGCTCGTTGTTTCTTGTTGCTCGTTCTTGCCCGCGCCGCCTACGCCTACGCTCCTGCACCTGCTCCTGCGCCTGCCTGCGCTGCTTTGCACCTGCCTGCGCTGGGCCTCTTATCTCGAGTGGTGTGCGCCTCTTTCCCACCTGCACATCTTCGTCTCGTCACCATCCTTTTGGCATCCTTTTTTTTTTTGTCCCTTTCGCAATATTTCATGCCCAGCGAGCATCGCGTACCCGCCTTGGCCCGCGCGTCTGCCGATACTAGTTTTCAGTTTATCCTGCCATCCATCTACCACTATTCGATTTTCCGTCACTGCCGTGACGTGACATCACATCCTGGACTGACGGCGACGCGACCGTGCGACCCTTCTCCCTCTCGGCCGCCGTTTGCCATCATTTGCCTCCGACAACAACCAAAAGCCCTTCATTTTCCGTTTCAGCAGCTTATTCCCACAGCGCGTCTCTCTCTCCTTCTCTCTCCCTGCCCATCCGCAATTTCTTACCTACTCGTCTCGGCAGTCGAAGCTTACTCGGCGGCCGAATCAGCGCTGTCGATTATCTGTCCGTTCCGGTATCACGTCGCATTTCGGCGCGTCATCTCCTCCCACTGGCGCATTCGATCGTTTTGCGATAACGCGGTCGCGCTCAGTGTGCGAAGGCTCATTTGCCCACTCGCGGGCTTCTATGATTGTTCTGCTGTTCCCGCACCGGTCATTTGAGACGGTTGGCTTGCAAACGTACACGTATCAATACGAAATCCATTTGCGACGGAAAACCACAAAGGTCCAACAAGACTGAGAACCGCCATCTTCGTTGCGGGGGGGGGAGAACAAAAGGAGGGAGTCAGATTACAAAAAGAAGAAGCCATTTCAAAAGCTATAGTGTCTCTGTTTTTTTTTTTCCCCAAAGGAGATAGTACATGGCGATAAAATCAGAGTCCGCCGTATCTTCTCGACAATCAATCCTCTCGAACAGCGCGTCAAGCAAGACGCAGTTTTCGAACCCCGGCAGTTCTTATCAAACCACCGTTGCCTCCGATAAGTCCAGCATGGCTGCTACATCAAGTTTCTTTCCTGCTACCCAGGCTTTCCGACCCCCGCCATCCACCCAGTCTCTCTATCCGCTGAACATGCCCACCGCACATTTTTTCGGACGCGACCTAACCAGACCTGTCGGCACCCCCTTTGGCACCGACATCAAGCCAGTGGTGCGGGTCCTCATTCGGCGCCTGCCGCTCAATACTTCCGAGCGATCCCTTCGACTCATGGTCGTTTGGTCGAAGGAGCTCGTCAGCGTCGAGCTGCTCCCCGCTGACAAGTCAGAGGACGAGGGTTTCCGGTCCGCTCTTTTACGTTTTCGAAGTATCCATGGTGCTCTCGAAGCGAAGAACATGCTCGACGGCAGATCCATCTTATCCAACGATGCCGAGATGATTGTTGAGATTCTGACCAACACTCCACCAACCGCCACTCGACCAAGTACGGTGGAACAATCGGTCGCACACCCAGCCGTCACTTCGTCGATGGGAAGCCCTGCACTCGCGGCGGCACCCAGGCAATCCGGCCGTTTCGCCGGGTTCCAAGGCTTGGATAGCAGTGTATCGCCCGCATCCGGCGGCGCCTTCCCCGCAGCAAACGACTTTGTCCACTGTGATGCAAGCCCTCGCTACCAGAACGTATTCTCTCCCCAGTCCCCAATCGGAAACCACCTCAACGACCGGCATAGAATATCTGGCAAGACGCTCATTAGCAGCGATTTCGGCGATGACGATGAAACAAGCGATTTACTCAAAGATCCGGTTGCCTATGCGGAGAGCGGAGCTGCGTCGCAACGGAGAGCTACTGCTCCTCAGATTCCCATCGGTCGTATGGCAAATTTGTCCCTGAACATGAATCATCCACAAGGTCCAGCATCTCTGCCCCCTTACATGAATCCCATGTCGCCAACGCCTAGTCTCAGCTTCTCCATCAACGGCTACAATTACCTTCGAAACAACAATCCCAATGGCAACTTTCCCGCTGTCAATCCGGCCGATCAAAATCCTCCTTGCAACACGTTGTATGTGGGCAACTTGCCTATAGACACGTCCGAGGAAGAACTGAAAGCCATGTTTTCCAAGCAGCGTGGTTACAAGAGACTTTGTTTTCGGACAAAGCAGAATGGTCCAATGTGCTTCGTTGAATTTGAGGATATCTCGTTTGCTACCAAGGCTCTCCATGAGCTCTATGGTTTGCCATTGCACAACAGCGTCAAGGGCGGTATCCGCTTGAGCTTTTCCAAGAACCCGTTGGGCGTTCGATCTGGGCAGGCACCCGGTCAAGTCCACCACCACCACCCGATGGGTCACATGCATGGTATGATGACGGGCGGTATCAACGGGTTTTCCGCTCATGGACCGCCCCCAGGTCTTTCTGCACCCCCTGGATTGGGGAATAACCGTGGGAGCTATCTGGCCCCCTTCATGAATACGGGTGGCAATCGACCATATAATAACATCAATGGATTTGCTGGCGGATTCAACTATCCATGGAACGGTCCTCCCTTTTATAACGGTGTCGCGACTGGTCCTGGTGGACCACTCCACAACAATCCATCTTACTTTGCACGCCACATGATGGGGAGGTGAGATGCGAACTACCGTGTGAAAAGATACAAACGCACAATTTCAGCTCATTGAGATGACGTATTGTGCCATTGAGGTTTTTATTTTGTGTGTTTCTTTTTTCTTATTTTTTTTTTCCTTTTTCCTACTACTTTTTTTTTTTTACGTTTTTTTCTTCTTCACCTCTCTTCTGCGTCCTTTTTTTTTCAATCATTTCCTTTCCCTTCGTTGGAATTCTCCCATCCCGCTTCCTATTGTTAGATTCCATCTTTTGACTGGTCAAAATCTGGTGGCTTTCTATGACCCTCAACGACACATTATTGCCTGCTTTTTGTCTGGCGTGAGCATGGTGTGTGGCACGGGGGGGGTTTCTTTTTTTCTTTGGAGTATATGTTTTCTGTGATTTACTTGAGCACGTTGCTTGCCAAATCGGCAACCGAAAGCGAAAACAAAAAGATTGCGACGAAAAAAAAAAACCGAAAGAAAGAGAAAAAGGACAAAAAAATGCACACGCACACACACGCACTCACACACCAGGTTAGAGAGCTGACACTACCCACCACAAGTGATTGGAAGGAGTCAGTATCGGTCAAGCGTGGATTTGGAGTTGAAGACGTGCGTGTCAGACTAATTGGGATTTTGTTGCAACGACGGAGCACAGAACACACATGGCATGGATTGTATAGCTGGCTGGACTTTGGCGCATGGTGTCTCGGTCTTGTCACTCATGCTCATACGCTCCGGAAAGGACGGATTCACATCGGACATGACTCAAAACACAGCGCAGACAGACAGACATCCGTATGTTTTCGCATTTTGCATTGAGCGCGTTCAAGAGGACCATGTCTATCTATATTCATCGAGTCTTGCATTGGGCCAAACACTTTTGTGTTCAGAAGGACATGATATTTGATGCATCATCAAGAAAAATGTCTGCTATGGTTCATTGTCGGTTGCATTTTGTTGGTTTTGGCAAGGGATTTTTTCATGGCGCAAAAGAGGGCTTGGGCTTGGGCATGGGCATGGGCTTTGACTTGGACTTGGGCCGGAACGGGAGACAAAAAAAAAACAAAACGCTGCCATGAATCTGGGAGGACAAGAAATGACTAAGCAACGACAGCGAGCTGTGGGAATGTTTTGTTCTTTTATTCTTTTGTTTTCCTTTTCCTTTTTTTTTTCCCTTTTTTTCTTTTTTTTTTCGGGGGTTTTTTTTTTCTTTTTTTCTTTTTTTTTTTCCTCCCCTTTTTGGCCTGTATCGTTGCCCTCAGTCGGGGCAGTTTTTTCTTCTTCCTTCATCTTGTCCTCCGCCACATGCATACATGGATCAGTCCACCGTTCTGTCTCGAAAAAGGTTAAACAGACATGGCGTTGCTCCATCGCATTGGGTCACGAATTGCTTTTTCGTCCCCTCCCCCCCCCCTGTTACGGGTTTGCTCTTGTTTGACTGGGACATTTGGGTTGATGGCTTGCGTTCTGATGTTTTCATTCTGTTGGTCTTGATTTGATTCCCCTCTTGCGTTTTCTTGTGGCAGAATTGGTGTGCATCCAGCGGGGGTGCAAAACCATTTGGGTTTCTCTCCGAGTCGTCCCTTGTTCTTGTATCGGCGCCGCACTTGTGGTGTTTGGGCGGCGAGACGAATCTGGTTCACATGAACGGCTTTGACAGCGACGTGTGTGTTGGTAGTTCTTTTCTTTCCGTTCTTCTTTTTGTTCTTTTTCCTTTTTTTTTCTCTCTATTTTTCCTTTTTTTTCCTGGGATGCCATTAGGGCATCGTGTTTCCTATTCGTGCTGCTTAACTGATTTAGATTGGTGCCGGGGCTTGACCCTCTGTGTTTTGGTGTTTGATTTTCTTGTCTTTTTGAACGTCATGTAGTGTGGCCGTCTATAGAAGCGAAAATACAGTCTCAAGTCTCAGGGTATATGAAGCGTCGGTTTGCGATGTTTGGCCAGAATCGCGTGTGATGCCTTGTATTGATGAAAGTATGTGCTAAAAAGACGTAGGATAATGACGAAATCTGGATGTGATGCCATAGCACGGTTTTTTTTTCTTTTTCTTTTTCTTTTTTTTTCTCTTTTTCTTTTTTCTTTTTACCCTTCTTCTCTTTTCGCAAGTACACCAAAGACAGTATGTTTTAGGCTAGTATAGTCGGTACACGAGGCAAAGTGCTCCCCATCGTAGCACGAAGACCATCCCCCAAGGAACCAGTCCACGTACGATGAGGAACACGGCGCACCAAGCACCTGCTTCGGGACACATATAAGTCCATGCCGATGAACAGGCATGCGTAGATGTTTACTCAGATACGTGCATATGTACATATGCATATATGTGCGTGTGCGTGTGCTGTGTCTGTGCCTGTGTCTGTGTCTGTGCGTGTGTGTTTGTGTGTCCGTGTGTCCGTGCAAGGTCCCCCCAATGGGCCCGCCGCTATTCATCGTGTTTCGCGAAACAAAGACACGGGCACCGACTCCCTCCGCAGACGGGGTTGTCCTGGCGTCATTGTCGCCCTGCTGCGGGGGGGGGGATGGATCCGTTTGTCCCCGGCAGCCTGTGCGGATGGGCTGTCATGGATCGAAAAGAAGACGTAAACGCTGATGAAGCGTAAACATTTGGGGGGGTGCAGCAGCGCTCTAGAAAAAAGACTGCCAGCGAGCGGAGAAGGTGACGAAAAAGAGGGGGGAATGGCTCCCGAAGAAGGCGAACAAACGAGGTGAAGAAGGGGTTAGTGAAGAAGAAGCTGATGAAGAAGCTGATGAAGAAGCTGATGAAGAATCTGACGAAGAAGCTGATGAAGAAGCTGATGAAGAAGCTGGTGAAGAATCCGACGAAGAATCCGACGAAGAATCTGACGAAGAATCTGACGAAGAATCTGACGAAGAATCTGACGAAGAAGCTGACGAAGAATCCGACGAAGAATCCGACGAAGAATCTGACGAAGAAGCTGACGAAGAATCTGACCAAGAATCTGACGAAAAGAGGAAAACAAAAACAAAAACAGCTGGTGAAAAAGGCAATAAAAAAAAAGAAGAAAGAGATTTATTTTGGCTCGAGGTATCCGACGCTTTTGCCTGCCTCTATGATGCCGATGAATTCGGGCAGCCATAAGGATCTAGTACCAAGCCATCTGATTTCACGCTTTCATGTTATCAAATCCCCTACTCCAAGTCGATGACCTCAACCGTGTTCGTTTGCTTCTTTGGCTCCTTGCCGTTGTTTGTGACCGCTGTCGAACATCGCCATCGTCGCCATCGTGATTGACCGACCCGGTCGGTCGTGGGCGTGCACAGAAGCCATTGGTGGTTGTTTTGGGCCGACAAATTTACGTGTTTTTTTTTTTTTTTTTTTTTCCATGTAGTCACGTTTCTGTTTATTACAGCGATATTTGTATCCCACTAGTATGTACGTATGTACGTATGTTTTACTTGCATTACACAAATTATATTTGTATTTTATCCTACCATGATCTTCATGACACTTCAAAGACTTGTCTGTTTGTCTATTATTTAGCAACGAAGAGTTGACCATCATGCTAATCCATCTGCCTTTCATAGATTCTTTCCTGTGTAATCTCACAGACGGACCCCATACGCCTCTCAATTCGCAGCCCACTCGGTCGTCATGGTCGTCCAAAGATGGTCAGATAGTGATGAGCTCTGCGCATCCGGGCCTGACGCCGGCGTAAAGTCCAGCCGTCCATCGAGCGCAAGCAAAGATGCGTTCCAGAGAGGGAGGTACGCATCCATACTACCGTCTAGCATGGGACAGCGAACCACGTGCTGCGGGCACGGTGACGACGTTGTCTCGAGGGCCTGCAGCCGCGCGTGGTACTTGTCTCGCACGAGGCTCATGATCATGCTACTCGCTGACAGGACGTCTGCTTTTCCGGAGGAAGAATTCGAGCCAGGCGGGTTCGGCTGCCCGTGGTGACTCATGTGGGCCAGGAACTCGTCTAGTTTGAGCTGGGAACGCGCCCATGGCATGTCAAACTCGGGACAGTCTGCCACCTGGAAGGACAACCGCATGCCCAGGATGGTGGCCAGGATGAGCGAGGACCACTCTGCGAGGGTAAAATGCCCGAATTCGCAACTATCGACGCTCATCATGTCCCTATATAGCGCGGCAAGACCTATCGTGCAGTTTCGCAGACTCTCGTTGGAGCAGGCCATGGCCGGCCAGGCGTGTATGTCTGAGGGTGGTGGTGCTCGAGCCATTGCTCCGAGGAGACGGCCCCCGTCGAGGTAGATCTTCATGAAGGAAATTTGCAGACGAAGAGGCACTGTACACGAGAGGTAAGTCGGGTGTCTTACAGGTGGAAGCAAGACGCCAAAAGAAAAAGAAAAAAGAAAAAGAAAAAGGCACAACTATACAAGTGTACATGACCGTGTCCAAGACCGTGCCGTAAGAATGCCTGCCATCTAAAAGGGTGAACTTGCCTGTGCAGCACACAAAAGGGGCCAACCCCGAATCCATCTCCTGTGAGAGCTCTGACTTCAGACCCGCGAGCATGATTCGCCGCTCATCATCATTCAGCATGCCGTGGCCGGGCTCCAAGATCTGGTTCGCCTGGAATGCAACGCCAGCGGTGCGGCCGAGCGCAACGAGTATGTGGTCGTCATCTGTCAGAGCGTGCAGCTCAAGGAGACGACAGCATTTTGCGGTCCAGGGCGTGAACGGGACGTTTGGCATTCTTTTGGACTTTCCTATTTCGAGGAACCTATTCAATTAGTTGTTTTGTTCTTCTTCGTTTCCGCCCCCCCTTTTTTTTTCTTATTGTTTTTAGGTTCTTCTTCATTTGTTATTCCTGTTGTTTTTCATGTTTCTTCATTTTTTATTTCCGTTGTTTTCAGGAAACGGGAAGAGGTGGAGTCTAGAAGAGGTGAACCAACATTGAAACAAGGTAGGTCAATCCAAGATAGGTGCGAATCCCGCCAAGTTGCTCGTCTGTAGGACGGGCCGAGTCGCCGGATAGGCTGCCGAGATACTGCTCTTGATCAAGCCCGAGATCACATATCAGCTCGGCTGCCATTCGCATGTACTGATAAGCTTGCCTGTTTTTGGGCCGCAGGTGAAAGGGGTACCTATGAGGGTAGTTGGCTTAGACATGAGCATTGTCTCGACTCTTTTGGCAAAGATGGTTTTCCACGAAAAGCGTTGTTGCAGAGAAGGAAGGACTAAGAACAGAGAGGTGAAGAGAAAACCCCAAAGAGGGAGAAAAAAGAGAGACGGGAATGTTAGGCGAGGCACTCATTAATGCTTTCGTACCAGGCACAGTAGATGAGAAGACCCTGCAACAGCTCCATGCTTCTCTCGCCCTGGGCGACAAACTTTAGCCCCAGGACCTTTCTAAACTCCTCGTCGTACAAACTGTGGCCTTGCAGCGTCTTTGAACCGGAAGCAGAAGACAAAATGGCCAGCAAAACGAACGGCTTCGTCGCCGCAAAATGCCGAACTGACGTATCGCGTGGCAGCGTCATCAAGGGAAAGTGTCTGAGCACGGAACGAAAGGACAAAAGTAGCGATTCCGCAGAGGCAAGGTTGAACAGCGGTTTTGTGTGCCGGTCATAAAGGGACTGCGACTGTGTGGACGACGACGCTGGGGTACCACTGAATGTTGAGCCCGAAAGGGGAGATGCGCCATCACCTGCCTCGTTCGATTCTTCTTCTGGAAAAAGCTTGCTCATGATCTGCTCGTGCGTGTCCCGGAGCAGTCCGAAGCCTTCGTCTACTTCAGTCCGCGTCTGTACCGCAAAATCGATGCTGAAGATGCTCGAAGAGCCAGGCGGAGCCGCCTCATGTGGCTGTTGGAATTTCTCATGCAGACTTCACACCCAAAATATACATGTCAGTCGTTTGGAGGTGGGTGTCAAGTAGGGAGAAAGACAAAGAACTTGCGTCGAGTGATTTCTTGGACGGCGTGGTCGGGGTGTGCTTCGCGAAATGCATTCCCTCTTAAACTCCAAGCACCTGTGTATGGCTCACAGAGTTAGAATTGCTGCCAACGATCAGCTAGTGGCGACTCATATATATATATATATATATATATATATATATATATTATGTATGTACGTGCTTCTTACAAATGCCAGGCTGGACACTTGGCTGGCAGCGAATCTTGGTGGCCCGACATGCCTCACATGCGGTGGCCACCCTCTTGCGAGTGGCTTCGTCGGCTGTCGTAGCGGTCACGGCGAGGTTCATCGCAAGCAAGAGTCAATGGTGGAACATGATAGGACCAAGATGTAGGCCGGCACCCAATGAAAGCTGGTGTGACTGGTGTCGTGTTGTGGAGCAGGCTCAAATTGAGATGAGGGCAAATGCAACTTGGCTCAACGTGCCTTGGTGAATGGAGGTGGATGGAGGTGGATGAGATGAATGGAGATGATGCAGATGGATGCCATGCAGACCGATCACATCCTACTTGAATATCCGGGGCCGTTCGGATATAGTACACCATGCACGCTGCCCCACTTCCCGTTCGTAAGTCTCCGGCAACGAAATGGTTGTTTGCTCATAAAATACGTACTATGCGTCCAGCAACGAGAGAGGGGGCAGAGAACATGTTTAAAAAAAAAAAAAAAAAAAAAAAAAAACATGGTCGCTCTCTTATCAAAGCATGTGCTAATCATGGGGTATCGCCCAGAAAACAGTTGACGCCAAACACCATCTCGCTCCGTCTTGTCCAGACCACCAAAACAGGTTCCCAACGACGCAAAATCAACAGCGCCTAATTCACTGGGCTCATTTGCAAGCCTGGATTCTGGTCGGTCAAAGTCGCCTCCACGAATTGGTGCAATGGAGTGACGAGGCTCCGTGCTGTTTCTGCTGCCGCAGTCTTGACTCCGTGCTTCCCAAATCGATGCCTGCCAATATTTGCAACGGCACATCGTTCAGAGCAGTACAGCGTTGCTTTCTTCAGGTCGAGGCACTCGTTGCAACAAACTGTTGTCGGCGTCCCGTCGTCCATCTCCACGTCCTCATCACTGAGTTGCACACATCGGTCGCCTGCTTCACAGTCGTGTGTTGAATCCACATGGCCATCCTACACATCCAGTCAGCAATCGACACCTTCTTACCATTCCTTCTTCTTCTTCTTCTTCTTCTTCTTCTTCTTCTTCTTCTTCTTCTTCTTCTTCTTCTTCTTTTCCATTTTTTTCCCTTCAAGAACATAGGGGCCTATCAAGTCTTTTTGTCCACTTACATGACCTCGGCCGAAACAGTCTTCCGAGCAGTATACCGTGAGCTTAGCATCACCACCAATCTGAACCAAAGCCTGACAGATGGCACATGAGAGGACATCGCTGGTCGACACTTCTTTCCCGCAGACCAAGCAAGGTGGGAGCTCATAGAGCTCGGGTTTCGCGCTTCCAGCCTGAGTTCCCTTGAGGCTCTTAGCCTGCATTCTGTTCTGCTCAAATGCTGTCTTGGCCCTTCGCAGCTCGTCCAGCCTCCTCATGTGATTATCCCGCTGTGGCTGCGCGCTTCGGCTTTTTTGAAGGTCGACGACAATTTTATCCATAATGTCCTCGAGCTCCATGCTGTCGCTGCTTTTGTAGTCCTCCAGGTACTTTTCGGCATTCTCCAAAACCTGCCCAGTCGATTGATTGATGAAGAATTCTGCTATGTAAAGCTTCTTCAGGTCCGCGCTGTCCTTTGTCGCACTCACCCTCTCCGCAAACTCGTCCACGTCAGATGGCCAGTTTGGTGGCTTTCCTATGCCTTCAAGCATGGTCTGGACTAGTTCCTCGCGTGATCGATCTGGGTCGTCAAGCATGCCTCTGATCTCATCCCTGTTGACGCCGCGGTCGGAAACCGCGATGAACTCGGGGTACTTGCGCAAAACCCAGCGATACCATGCCTCCTTTTCGGACTCGATTCTGGCTTCGATGGACTTGATGCTCCGCTTGCCATCCTTGGCGTCCTGAAATAGGCCGTCAAGTTCATGCATGAATGCTCTTCGCTGGGCAAACCATTCCCTTTCCTCGCTTTCGCTGTACCTAGACCGCAGTCGGTCCAGCACTTTCCCATAGCACTCGTGACACTCTGTCACCTTATTCTTGCCACAATTCTGTTTGCATGATGCTTTCAACGCTGCTACTTGTTCTAAACAGAGTGCCTTTTGTCGCTTCGAGACATTGAGCTCCGTCCAATGCTCGGGCATGGAATGACTCGACGGAGTTGCCATCTTAATGGCGGACCCTTCCTCCTTTTGATGACGCAGAGATATCTTTGCCAAGCCCTGACTATATCATATGCCGTGGTCGGTTCGACATCGACCATCAGGCTTGAGGGCGAGACGTGTGAGTGAGTGGTTGATGAGAGTGCAAGGGACGTTGACTGAGCTGTTCCAATAAGCTTGGGCTCCTTTGAGAAAAACAACAATAAATAACGGGAAAAAAAAAAAGACTGTCCTTCGTAGCAAGGGATAAGTTTTGTGAGAATAAACTGTAAAGCGGATCCATATAAATAAAGAAAGAGAATGCATGGAGCGGGAGAATGATACTGGAGCGTTTGCTGGTTATTATTCGAACAGCTGCCAAACCATGCCGCTGAGGCGTCTTGGCGCCGAAGTTCAAGCGGCGCGCCCCACCGCGATTTGCTTCATACGAAGAGGTGCTTGACGCTGATGCCCTCATATTCATTCAGTCTGCGCGCAAATACACGCTTGTTGACATACTCGAATACTCACTCAAATATGGTTCGTCCAAAGTCCCCAACAAGCCAAATAAATCCCTCTTCCACCGTCCACCGCAATTCCGGGTCGAATTCCATGGCTGACTTACTTCGTCAACCGTAATAGGCTGACAAGCTCCGTACCCAACAAGAACTCGAGCGCCTGCAGGCCAAGTACATCGGAACTGGCCACCCCGACACCACGAGCTGGGAATGGCGAACGAACCTGCAACGAGACACGTATGCCTCCATCGCAGGTCATCGACCTCTTCTTGCCTATGTTGCTCTTGCGGAGAATGAGCCGTTGGTCAAGGTCCGCGCCAGGATGATTCGGGTACGTCTCCGCCTCTGATGCAGCACGCAACAATCAATCGTCTACTGTCATAGTAACATTGCTGCTCGCAAAAGAAAATGATTCAGCCGGCAGGCCCACCGCCACCGCGAGAAGATTAGACATTCGCCGAAGCCGAGACCGAAGCTATTTGGGACTTTTGACAGGATTTTGCATGGAGTTTGACGGAGTTGCTGTGATCGTTTGTGTATTTGAACGACATTGATTTTTGGGAATACCCGCGGACGCGGAAATTTCACATGGATCTTTTTTTTCCCTTTGAGACTATCCAATTCTCATCCGGATTTTTTTTTTTTTTTTTTTTTTTTTTCCGAAATTGATCTTGGCGCCGGCGCCTGCACACCCGGGTTCCCATCATTTCAGGGTCTCGTTTCTCCGGGTCCCGCTATTGACTTGCCTCTGCTTGATCTGGACCATCTCTGAAATTGTTACTCTCCTTCAGTCCCAAACTGGCTCTCAGTTTCTTCTCCAGGTCATCGTCCGAGCCCCCATATACCTCTCGCACCATACCCATCACTCCGTCGATACCAATCTCTTCCTTTGCTCGAGGTCCAACGTGCCAAGTAATTGTCTGATCTCCATCCTGTCCCAAGGGCGGACGCTCGATCTTCTTAATAACATACCCGTGCTTTTCCATTTTTTTCAACGTCATATCAGTCTTCTCGCTCGAGACATTCTGATCGGCATTCAGCCGCAGGAGGTATCGCTTGAGCTTCTGTTCGCTCAGTTCGCTGCCGTTGAGCCAGGTCAGGGAGACGACAAGGGTGTAGAACGCCACGTAGGTCGCCTCGTCGTCTGCGCTCGGTATCTTGGAGGGGGCGATTATGGCTGCGCTTCGGTATGCTTCGGGTAGGGTGGATGTCAATATGTAGGCGCCCGATCCGATCTTGGGTTGTGAATTTGTTCTCATGGCTGCGAACCGTTCAGTTAGTTTCTCCACGCCGTTTCGTGCCATCTATAATTATTTTGGGACGCACCTTGTCTCTTCTCTTGCAGCGACATTTTCTCTCTGACTGGCAGCTCCCTGAGCTCCATCCCCCATACATGTCTCAGTTGCTGCTGAGCGAGGGAAAATATCCTCTTGAATGATCGGCCTTGGTTTCCGAGCACTGACACGGATGGAGATGTAAGCTTCTGCGAGAAGAGCACACGCGGCACGAGCTCGAGCTTGGATTTACCTCGTTCTTTGATTCCGTCTCGCCGTATAGGTGTTCGTGAGAACTCGCACGACAGGGCATACCGCACGAGTTTCTTTGCTAGTTGTTCATCGGCTCTGCTCTCGGCCTGTCCTTCCTCATTCATTCCATCAGAGTCGTATCCGGCTTCATGACCATTAAGTCGATCATTGAACGGTCTTTGTCGGGGTCGAGGGTCAAACTCCAACTCCTCATCATCTACCTTTGAAGCAAAAGACTTAGAATTCAGTTTCGCGAATGTGGTTGAAACGGATCAGCTTACCGGCCGTCTTCTACTTGCGGATGGAGGCATTGTAGAGATTGTTACAGGGCGTAGACCTGAATGAGAAAAGAATGTCTTTCCTTATTCAAGATGGAGTTTGCTTACGCTAGACGGCAGTCTTATGAATTGAACATACGGGTTTTGCATCAATCTATGAACGACAATCGACAATGCGGTGGGGCAGAGCAGCAGACGTCGTCGAACTGACGCGACGCCATCCAAGTCGTGCCAACAAGCGCGTTGTCCTGCCTGGGCCCTGCATCATAATTTAAAGGGCTTATCGATAAGCCGGCAGGGCCGCAAAATTTCGAGCAGCTCGCTGCCTCCGTCGTGATGCTAAACCATGAAAATCATGCCGAAGCGGTGAAAACGGCAAGACAACATGTTGCAACCTCTTCCAATCTTTCAAACTCTTCGTCAATGATCCCCCGGAGTGCGCAATTGTCGCGCATCTGCCTGGCCTGCCGGCTGGGCATGGCGCAGCGACCAATTGCCTTCCTGGCTCGATTCCCGTCAAGCCTCAGTAGACGACCGCAGCGACGGTTCGCATCCGATTTCTCCATTCAGAGTAAGGAAAGGATAGAGGCTCTCATTTCCGGAAAGCTTGATGAAACCGCCTTCAAGTCCAAAGACAAACATGCCAAACACGCAACGAGACGAAACCCCCGTCGATGGCCTCCCAAGGGCCGACCTCGAGGCAAGCCTGTTCAAGAGTTGGCAGAATGGGGCATTGAGCCCATGCGACAAGACACGAATGTTGAACAATCTTACAAGAATACCAGGCACGATGTTGCCCACCCTGACAAAAACAGCAACTACATCCTGCCAGAAATCGTACAGGACGGCGATGATGCCACATCCTTGCCCTCTGACCACAAGAGAAATGTGCGCGAAAAGACTTTCCGTCATGACCTTGTGGTGCGCCGAAGCCTCGGCATGAACGCACTTGGCAAGCCCGCTGAAGCAATCATCCTCAAGAATCCGAATAAAATGAAGAGAACCCGGAAGCCAAAACCCTTGATAGAGGACGAGCCGGCCGGTCCTGCCCCTCCATTGGATTGGCAAAGTGTCTTGTCTCAGGACTCGGAGATCTCGGACCAAGTCTGGCGGAATATCGAAGAGATAAGACCCCAAGACACGACCATTTTGCGGCGAAGGGACTTTGACAAATTGATGAAGCGTCTTCTCGATGGGTTCACCTACGAGCAACTGGTCACTTATTTCAACAATGGGACCTGGGACGATGCGCGAACCGTGGACAACAAACCCAGCTATCCTTGGATACTCGAACAGAGCCCTTGGACTGCCGCCGAGGCTGAACCGAGTCAGTGGAAGAACTTGACGTCAAAAGAGCGGCGTGCAGTGTTGATTTTGAGCGCAAAGTGGAAACTCGAAATTCAGGAGCACATTGAAGGACCAGGAGGAAGGGTACTTTGGTTAAACCCCAATGTCTTCAAGCTCATCACTCGTTGGTCCCACTTGGTTTCCTTTTCAAAGACTACGTTTACGCGCATGATCATCTAACTTTTCTTTTCTTCTCTTTTCCCTCTCCGTCTGTAATGCTTTAGAATCCTCGAGTGGCATCATCGAACGCCTCAGCAACGACTTTCTGAACAGGTCAAAGAACGAGCGGATTAGCACTCATCTCGAGGAATGCAGGCTAGGCATCTACACTGGGAAACCCAACGTCACAACAATACTGAGTCGCCTAGATGAGGTGGTTCGGACAATCCAATCGCAAACGGTATCCGTGGCGCAAATTGAGTCGGAGAACCTCACTGGACCGGTGTTGGACGAGCTAGAGAACATTACCAAGACGGCTTTGCAGTACGATGCCAAGAGTGCAGTACGCTTCCCCCCCCCCTTTCTCTCTCTCTCCCTTTCTTTTATGCAAATTCCTTCTATGCCGCAAAAGCTAATTACTGTCCGTCATTTCGTAGACACTCAACGTCTCATGGCTAGCGGACTCTGCTCCGTCGGCTGGACAAGTCGAAAGCCCTGCCGACATTGTGTTTAGGCTATTAGTTGGCAGAGAGAATGTGCCTCGCACCACCCAAGTTCACATCCTTTCAGGAGAGAAGCCCTCCAGGTCCAATGAAGGCCTTTTCTTGACCTTCCAGCGTGAGAAGAGAGGCATGTCTTGGAGAGACAAGTTGCGGCAGTGGTACCGACACGTCAACCCGATCGGCAAAGCCATCGACATGGTGAAGCCGGCTCTCAACTTGGCAGAGAACATTACTCTACCCCAGCGGAAAGTTGGCGCGTCCTCTGACGAGCGAGCCCAGGTCGTGGCCACGTTTGGCCACATCCTCCAGCCGAAGCCGTCGGTTCGCCCAGTCAAGTCGGGCAGCGGCAGCAGCGGCAGCAGCGGCAGCGCGCGACGGGTCCTCTCGACGTGCATCCCACACCCTGCAGCCCTCACTCTTGCCACGGCCGATGCTGAAGTGTCCCGCACTAAGAAGACAGCCATTGTCCTCCACTTTGCGCCGGACATCACCAACCCCTCCTCCACCTCCTCATTCTCCTCCATAGGCTCGCGTCGCGGAACGATCCCCCTCGTCCGCCTCCACATACCAGTCAACGCGTTAACGGACCTCTCCAACTTCTCCTTTCCGGACACGGCTGTCCTCGAAGCAACTATTCCTTGGCATCAAACCGACATCTTGCTCCCAGGAGAGAGCGTAGACGTCCGCCTCACCCAAACCCGCCTCCTACCCCTCGACAACGATGGCCAGACCTCCTTACAAGACTTTTTGCGTGCCTCGCAATTCAACCTCCTCCAGGGACAGCTCCACACACCCAGCCGCACAACCTTTTCCATCCCCAACCAGTGGTCATCATCCTCCTCATCCTCCTCCTCCGCTGCCGCCACCAAAAAACGAGGCAAAAGCCGCGGCACCACAAACATTCCCTACATGTTCACAGGCCTCGAGATCCACCAGACCGTCGCCATGGAATGGCACGGCCACACGCTTCAGTACAGCAGCATCGAGGCAGGCCAGCACGCCGGCCAGCAGCAGAGACTGTCCCTCATAGCAGGCCCACCACTGGACCACCAGGACTGCAAGGGCCTCACGCAGGATCAAGTCTCCAGTTTCCTAACCCTAGTGGAGGAGACTGCCTCTGGGGTTCATTTCTCGTGGGACCACGGCTACAAGCTCATGCAGGAGAGGTCTCAGGAGAAGTTTAGCTTGGATATGATGGATATGCAGGTGGTTGGCGAGCGAGCAGGAGGGGCAGGAGTAGAAGCAGAGGCAGATGGAGTAGAGGCAGAGGCAGAGGCAGAGGCAGATGCCGAAGCAGGAGCAGGAGCAGGAGCAGGAGTAGAAGCAGGATCAGGTGCCAAAGCAGACGCAGCAGAAGCAGACGCCGTAGCCTCAGCGAAAACGGAAGCGGGAGCAATCATAAAAGCAGCAGAGGCGGAAGCGGAAGTGGAAGTGGAAGCAGAAACAGGAGCAGAAGCAAAAACAGAGGCAGCGGCAGCGGCAGCGGCACCAGAAATGGAAGCAGAAGCAAAAATGGAAGCAGAAGAAGAAGAAGCAAAAACAGAGGCGGCGGCGGCGGCGGCGGCGGTACCAGAAACGGAGGTAGAAGCAAAAGAGCACCCTTAGCAAAGGAGTTCTTCACGCACGAATAAAGGCAATCATCGAAATTGTCCATCCAGCACTCCTCTCCACCAGGACGAGGACAAGGGGGAAAAAATCACCAGCCCTCACTGTACAAGGTGTCCCGTGTCGCACAATCTACCTCCCCCCCCTTCTGCGAGGAAGCGAAAGTTGTTTGGGTCACAGCATTGGGATGACAGAGTGGTTGTGTAGGTGTAAACAAAGGAATTAGTGAAGAGGGGAGGAAAGAAAACATGGATGTATGTATTGTAGGATACTGTACGAATAGGCAAGGATAAACCCGAATATATGGGGAAAAAAAAAAAAAGGAGGACTGATGGGAAGAAAGAAAATATGGATGCATGTATGGTGGGAAAATGTACAAATGGGCAAGGATAAATCCGAATATATGAAAAAATGAAGAGTGGGCAGGAAAAGAAGTACGAAAAAAAAAAAAAAAAAAAGTACTTGATACAAGTACCGGGTGGGCAATGGCAGCCGATCGTGATGGTGATGGCTTTGTTTTAAAAAAGGTTTGCAAAGGGGACTTTGTTGTGCTCGACAATCCAAGCAGCAAGGGCGTATCGTATTGTTGAGAAAATCGTACTAAAAAAGGGGTTGACTCTGGTTTGGATGCTTTCTGCTCTGCATTGAACGTCTGCGCGTGTGTTGACGATTGTGTAAACACGTACACGTAGGCAGGGAAGGAGTCAATCACGTTATAAAGACAACCATCCATCATCTTTCTCAGAGAAAGCGCATACATGTCCACAATAGCGACAGTTAGGGACGTCAATCACATCATCGAAATGACCATGATGATTCTCACGCAAAGTGCACACAAATTCACAATGGCAAGGAGCGTCATAGGTTAGAGTTTGACAATTTTCCATTTTTTTGTGGAATCACTTCTAGACTCTAATTTATTTTTTTACTTCAGACAAATGAAAATTTTTTTTCCTTCTCAGACAAATGAAAAAAGTGTTGTTAGTACCTCTGTGTTCACATGCCACATGGGCAAATAGTTGAGCTGCTCATCCATAGCAAAATACGTCATTGCCTCGTGGTGAAGTGACAACATTATGATCAGGGCCGTGGCCGCTTATGACATAACAAGAATGGAACGAATCATTGACTCGTTTATTTCTTGCCAGCCTTGGCAGCGGATTTGGTGACCTTGGCGGAACCAGCAGCAGCCTTCTCAACCGACTTGATGACACCGACAGCAACGGTCTGACGCATGTCACGGACGGCGAAACGGCCCAGAGGGGGGTAGTCGGTGAAAGCCTCCACACACATAGGCTTGGAGGGAACCATCTTGACGATGGCGGAGTCACCAGACTTGATGAACTTGGGGGCCTCTTCAACGGCCTTACCAGTTCGTCGGTCAATCTTCTCGCGGATCTCGGCGAACTTGCAGGCAATGTGGGCAGTGTGGCAATCGAGGACGGGAGCGTAACCAGCACCGACCTGACCGGGGTGGTTGAGGACGATGACCTGAGCGTCGAAAGAAGCGGCACCCATGGGGGGGTCGTTCTTGGAGTCACCGGCAACGTTACCACGACGGATATCCTTGACAGAGACGTTCTTCACGTTGAATCCGACGTTATCACCGGGGTTACCCTCAGCAAGCTGCTCGTGGTGCATTTCCACAGACTTGACTTCAGTGGTGACGTTGGCAGGAGCGAAGGTAACGACCATACCGGGCTTGAGGACACCAGTTTCGATACGGCCGACGGGAACAGTTCCAATACCACCAATCTTGTACACGTCCTGGAGGGGAAGACGAAGGGGCTTGTCGGTGGGACGCTTGGGGGGCTCAATGGAGTCAATGGCCTCGAGCAAGGTCTTTCCGGTGGACTTGCCAGCCTTGGTCTCCTTCTCCCAACCCTTGTACCAGGGGCAGTTGGTGGAGGCGGTCAACATGTTGTCGCCGTTGAAACCCGAGATGGGCACAAAGGCAACGGTCTTGGGGTTATATCCAACCTTCTTGATGAAGTTGGAGGTTTCCTTAATGATTTCCTGGTAACGTGCCTCGGCCCACTTAGCGGTGTCCATCTTGTTGATGGCAACGATGAGCTGCTTGACACCCAGAGTGTAGGCGAGCAGGGCGTGCTCACGAGTCTGGCCATCCTTGGAGATACCAGCCTCGAACTCACCAGTACCGGCAGCGATAATAAGAATAGCGCAATCGGCCTGGGAAGTACCAGTAATCATGTTCTTGATAAAATCACGGTGGCCGGGAGCGTCTGGTACAAAATGTTAGACATGGCTAAGAAAAAACAAAAGCTTGTATGTGCAAGACTTACCAATGACAGTGACCATGTACTTGGGAGTCTCAAACTTCCAAAGGGCAATGTCGATGGTGATACCACGCTCACGCTCGGCCTTGAGCTTGTCAAGAACCCACGCATACTTGAAAGAACCCTTGCCGAGTTCGGCGGCTTCCTACAATTCGAAAACCAGGTCAGCAACATGCCCTGCCTCGTTTGTTTTATCTTCCTGATGTTGTATCCACACTTGAGGAGGGATGGGAGCACCCTTCGTCTGCGTCACCAGCTCAGCCAAGTGAGGAGACGGGATGTCCCACCAGGCAAAGTCAGACCCAACTGAGCGAGCCCCGCGACCGAAGAAAAAATTTCTTCGACGCGCGGCCAAAAGAGGGGTTGGTAGTACCACGCTTGACCGTCATATCCACAGCTGTAGAAGCAACTTATGGCGGACTACGGCGAGCGGACACGGCCTGGTTTGTGAAGGGACACCAGAAAAAAAAAAGAGCTTCTTACCTTCTCGAACTTCTCAATGGTACGCTTGTCGATACCACCACACTGGTAGATCAAGTGACCAGTGGTGGTCGACTTACCAGAATCGACGTGGCTACGCGGCAGTCAGTATATGAATATTCGTCGACGGCGAGTGACAAGTGTGAGAAACATACCCCTAGAAAGCCAGATCAGATTAGCGACAAGTCAAGATGGGATATTTGAGTTCAGGTCAAAACATACGATAACGACCACGTTGATGTGGGTCTTTTCCTTCTTGTCGCCAGGGGCCATTTTGAAGGTTTAAAGATGAGAAAGTTCTTGAGTTGTGAGTAAAATGACGGGGTAAAAAAAAGGTTTGACTAAAATCGAGTTAGAAATGCGATACAGGCTCATGTCATCTCATCCGCAACTGATGATATCAAGCCATGAGATGATGTAGCAAAGGAGGGGCAACATACAAAAATTCGCAGATCGGATGCTTGAACCGGGTATGCGAGACGAGGAGCGAAAAGGGAAGAAAATTCGCAAAGTGGTGGTGGGAGGAGAGGACTTAAAAGGGCCAGCGGAGGAGGGGTGGAGTGGCCTGGTGCTTGGGTTACGTGCGCGGGGCAACCAGCAGAGGGAGGAGGGGGTGCGGAGCTCTGAACCTCTGTGACCAAGCTAGCCCTAACAGACCAGAGGTTTTTTTCCCCTTCGCCTCGTCCCACCTGCCCTCACACCCTCACACCTGGCAGGGTTTTCCTTCACCTTTTGCCCTTTCTTGGCGCTGGTTGTGCGTGGCGCAAGCCAATGAGAAGCAGTCGAATTGGCTCTGTGCACCCCATGTACCAGGGAGTCCAGTCCTACCAGTTCGCGTTCACCTGGCGAAGATGAGTGTGTTTTGTCCACAATCCGATGCACCAAGAGACCATCGGCCTCTCTTCCCACGTTGCCTTGGTCGTTGTTTTTTGAAACATCAGGAACGCGAGCGGTACTCAGGACATCAATGCGATAGAATTTACATGCTTCGGTAGTTTCAGCAGAGGTCCTGCAAAGACATTGTATGCTCAATCGAGCGTCGTTATTGATAGGTGCGGCCACAGCACGCGGTGTGCCTGCTCTCGACCATCGTGAGCTCTTCAAGTCGCTCTGTTCCATCCAGTCCGACCACACCGCCTTCCAGCATAGATATCGTTTGGAAGAAGGCTTCACGCTAGCATGATTGAGGATTGAAGAGACATTACTGAACGGGGCTGTCATTGCAATGCTCAATACTGAAGCCAAGAGCTGATGGTGACACTCTCGACCACGAGCGCGTGGCGGAGGGCTTTGGAGGTTGAGCATCCAGCAGGTACATGCTCTCTGATAGTAGGTACAAAGTGGAGACAAGGCTAGATCTGAAAAGCGTGTGGGAAAAAAAAAGAAAAAAAAAAAAACCTTTCACAGCGACCCAGTAAACATTGGCCAAAAAAAAAAAAAAAAAAAAAAAAAAAAACA
>SRPU01000323.1:0-22040 GCA_018360185.1 Claviceps lovelessii | reverse complement strand
GAAAAAAAAAAAAAAAAGAAATAAAAAAAGGAATTAAAAAGAGAAATAAATAAAATGAAAAGAATATAGATATATATATCAGTATAAACACTCACCTCCTGCACACACGTAGCCAACAAGGTCCCATCCCGCGCAAAAATCCTCTGCGTCACGAACCCCCGCCCATCGCCCGCCCACGGACTATCCATGTCGGCAAACATCCACTCATCGACCCTGACGCGACGCGGCGCGTGGAAGTAGATGGAGTGGTCGAGGCTGACCATCATGCCGACCCTGGGCCGCAGGGCCCATTCCTCGGGGGAGGGGCCGAGGTCGTCGTGCCGAGCGAGGTGCTCGACGTGGCGCTTCTGGGGCTCGGGCAGGGCGTGGTACTCTTGGGGCGGGAAGGGGAGGCGCCAGAGGCGGTGGGCGCGGACGGCGGTGACGAGGAAGGCGCTGTCGGAGATGTAGGCGAGGGCGTTGAGGTGGGCGGGGAGGCCGCCGGCGGGGGAGATGGTGCCGCGGCAGCGCATCCATTGCTGGCAGCGGAGGAGGTGCGGCGGCTGGGGCGAGTGTACGGAGGGGGCGGGCTCGGCGGAATCGGAGTCGGAGCCGGAGCCGGAGCCGGAGCCGGCACTCCGGGGGAAGATGGGCAGGGGGACGTGCTGGAAGGGGCCGCCGCGGGCCCAGGCGGGGCCGTCGGCGTCGTCGTAGTCGGCCGGGGGAGGGGTCCGTGCGCCGGGCGGCGGCGGAACGGCATGGTGGACTGCATGGCTTCCGGGGCTTCCGTTGCTTCCGCCATCGTCACGGCTCCGCACAAAGCTCACCGTCATGGTGAAAATACAGCGTCCCCGCTGCCTCGCCTGCACGGTGCGCGTGGCAAAGGAGCGCCCGTCCCGCACCCGCTCCACGTGCATCAGAATCGGCAGGCCGCTCGAGCCGGCCAGCAAGAAGTAGCAGTGGCACGAGTGCGGCACAAAGTCGTCCTCGACCGTCTTCTGCGCCGCCGCGAGGCACTGCGCGATGACGGTGCCGCCGTAGATGCCGCGCGCGCCCGCCGGCGTCCATGCCTTGCGGGTGTTGGTGAAGATGTCCTGGCCGAGGACGCCCACCTCGGTTACCTCGAGCGCGTTTTCGATGGGCGCCTTGGAGGGATCGGGCGGGGGAGGTCGGAGCAGCGTGGAGCGGTCTTCGCGGGACATGCTTGTTGTCTGTCTTGTCTGTTGAAATCTGTGTTGGTGTGGTTGTTTCTGTCTTTGCGTCAGCGTCTGTCACCATGATCCCACAGAAGAAGGATTTAGAGCCAGGAATCAAGAGCCAAGGACCAAGGACCAAGGACCAAGGACCCAGAACCCAGAACCCAGAACCCAGAACCCAGAATCAAGAGCCAAGGACCAAGAACTAAGAGCCAAGAACCAAGAGCCAAGAACCAAGAACCAAGAACCAAGAACCCAAAACCAAGAACCAAAAACCAAAAACTAAAAACCAAAAACCAAAAACCAAAAACCAAAAACCAAAAACCAAAAGCCAAGAACTAAAAACCAAAAACCAAAAACCAAAAACCAAAAACCAAAAACTAAAAACCAAAAACTAAAAACCAAAAACCAAAAGCCAAGAACCAAAAGCCAAGAACCAAAAACCAAGAACCAAGAACCAAAAACCAAAAACCAAAAACCAAAAACCAAAAACCAAGAACCAAGACCAAGAACAAGAACAAACCTACCTTCACCCCTTCCAAGCACAACCCCAATTCGCCCACCCCAGCACACACAAATCAGCAATGCGCAATCAGACGACAAAAACCACCACCGCCGGCTGCAGCCGTCGCAGACAGACGAGGCAGCACACAGGCAAGTACTAGCACTTCAATCCCAGACACAGACAAACAAGATGCAACAAAACAGCCGCCGAAAGCGCGAATGTAATGGAAACAAAAGTAGTCGTGATGGATATCCTCCCGCAAAGCTAGGGACCAAAAAAAAAAAAAAGAAGAAGAAGAAAAAAGGCCGAATAGTGACGACAAGAGGGTCACGTATTGGGCGACCTCGGCAAAAATTCGTCCGCACTAAATAAAAGTGGGGATAGGGGCCAAGGCTCGGCGGCAAGGCTGAGCCTCGGTCCATTTTGTTTTGGTCTGATTCCAACGTGGTTGAGTTGTTCTCAAGCGTCTGGCGCCACGTACAATCGGCCTGAGCAACAAATTTAGATACCTCACTGAGGGTCCTTATTCATCTTGTTCCGCGCACGCAATTGGCGGGTGAAGCTGCAGCATATTCGGAGAGCTATTATCCGGCACCCATGTATGACACAGGCTGGCCAGGAGTCAGGACATGCGATACCGGCCGCACATGGTAATTTATCTGAGACTCAAGGAATCATTGTCTAATCTAACTAGGTTGCCCATTTTCTGGGTGCCGGATGATAGCTCTCATTGACTCAACCTTTTGTTACCAACAGGCCCCAACTTTGGACGACCTCACTCAGTGGCTGCAGGTACTTGAACCACGTTGATGGCTAAATTGATACAAAAAGAGAAGAAGGAAGCAAAAAAAAAAAGGCAAAAAAAATCTACGTCGCCCGTCGTCCTCTACTGTACAATCGTAATCACCCCCGTCCTGCTCAACATCCCCTCCCTTTAGCTACTTATTATCGCTTTCTCGCCTTATCCTACTCGACCCTCAGTTGAGCTGGTGATATCGCTCCCTCGCCTTGTCCTGCACCGTCGTCAGATAGTCCGAGTACCTGTTCGTCGTCTTCTTCTCGGCCAATTCCACCGCGTCACCCAGGTTGCCACCCGCCGCCCCCAGCCCAACACCCGCCTGGTATGCATTCGTCGCAATCACTTCGGTGCGTCCATCGCCGTTCGCTCCGAGCCCTGCACCAGACGTCCATCCCATCTTGGCCAACATGCCCGCCCCCTTGGACGGTCCGGTCTTGGCAGCCTGGTCTGTCGGTTTTGTGGCACCCTCACTCTTTGGTTTCGAAGACGACAGCGACGACGACGACGACGACAAAGACGCAGACGGTGGAGCCGCTGGTCTATCCGGCTGGTTGTAGATATCCCGCCGCTCCTTGGCTCTGTCGCGATACTGTGGCATTTGGGAACCCTCCTCCTCGGCTTGCCGTTGCAGTCGTTTGTCTCGAGCCGCGATGCGGGGCTGTGCTGCCTTGACCTTTTCGTCATCCTCCATGGCCGTTTTGTGATTGCGCGACTTTTCGTGAATCTTGACCTCGTCTGTTGATTTGTACTTGCGCATGCAAATAAGGCACATGAGCCGTTCTCTGTCCATAAATGTCTCCTCCTTGGTATTGCTGTTCGTATTGGACTCATCCCCCCGGGACTCATCGCGCGTGTTGTCGTCGGTGATTGACGAGGCACGAGCAGTGGAAGCATCCCCCGACGAAACCACGGCCACCGCCACGGCTGCTGCTGTTGTTCCTGTTGTTGGTGCTGATTCTTCTCCCCGAGACATTGCTGTCGTCATAGGCTGGGACTCACCTGAGGTCGTAGCGCCCAATTTGGTGGTACTTGACAAGGAGATTTTGATGGGCGCTTTGCTGGCATCGGATCTGGGTACGAATTCCGGCGGAGACCCGTTGCTGGACTTGTCGCCTTGATCCCCTCGAAGCTCGTCCTGTTTTCGTTGCCACACGGCCATTTGCCCTGCCATCACGACCGGTCTCTTGTTGGATGAAGAAGACGCCGCCAAGCTCCCGTCCGCCTTGCGTTTCTTCTGTTTCTTCGCCTCCGTGTCCTGGTCCTCCACAGATGATTTGCCCAGTGTGCTGCTACGGTTCGCATTCTTCGTCGGGGGTTCCGACGTAACCGTCAGTTGACTTGGAAACACGCGCAAATCTCGATACCTCACCCGCAATGACGGGTTGAACAGCGGATGAAACGACATGTGATCGTTTGCCGCCGTGATTTCTCGATCCTCGGGAAGGAAAACACCCATGTGAGTCGGCGCGACCGTCACGGCACAGCCAGCCACGGTAAACGACCGCGACATGCGAAACTTGGTCACGGCCGCTGCAGCATCCTCCAGAGTCCAGAATTCGGCAAACCCATATTTGAAGCTCTCACCCGAGTTGACCTCGCGCGTCAAGAAGACGCGATGCAGCGAGTTTGGCCTTGCCCCATAGCGTGATGTATCGGCTCCCGGTGCCGTCGACTTGAGCTTGGTTGGCCCGTTTGTTGAAGTTTTTGCTTCTTCCGTCTTCTCCAAAAGCTTCAAATCCTTGGCAAGCATGTCCTCTGTGACAAACGATGCCAACGGGTGCACCACCAGAATCTGAGATACAGCGTCCGCTCCGTCAGCCACGTCAGCCGCTCCTGTCAGACTTTGCTCCCAACTTGGCGCCACTGGTTGTTTTTTTTTTTTTTTCTCTCTTGTTAGTTGAAAGAGCTAGCGTAGAAATCACAAGGAAAAAAAACCATGTTCTTGCTTTACCTGCTTGGGCAGCACCACAAACTTTGCACTTTACCCGAGAAGCAAAATTCGAAAAATCACACTTGGAGAGAGTTAGTAAATCCTTGTTTGGGTCTTGGAAACACATCGACATCGGCATCAAAAGACCAGAGAGACGTACTTGTGAGCATGTCCAATCAGCTGCACGAGGGGGACGAGAGTCACCTTCATCTCCTCGGCTGCGAGCGAAATGCACATATGCCTCAAATTTACCGTCTGGTGCATCATCAGTGGAATCTCGAAGCTCAAGATGAAGTTTTGGGAAATGCTCTTTGATGAAAGCCGTAGCTTGAGAAACACGATCAAACTGAACAAACGCCCGTCGTTTGCCTAGATTTATATTCCGTCAGACAAAGTCCAGCATGCCAAGCCGCGTAGCCTGATTACAACACACCTCTTGAAGATGATATCCTCACATCGATGGACGGAAACTCGGCGGCCACAGAGTTGGCAAGTAGTCCTTCACGAAGCTGTGCACTGGTATTAGCGCAAAACTTTGACGCTTATTTCCAGTACGAGACTAAGGGAAAATAAATCAAAGAGACAAAAGACGGAAGACACAAACATGATGAAAAAAGGAAAATAAAAATAAAAAAGCAGGAGGGATAAAAGACAAGAAAAAAAAACGGAAATGGAAAAGAAGAAGGGAAAAGACAAAAACACACACACACACACAAAAAAAAAAGGCTTCTCACCTCCATAGTCGTAATACTATACGGTAAACCCTCGAGAATAACTGTATCCGTCGGTTTCCCCGCGTCGCGCGTACGACTGCGTGACCGGCTTCTGTATCGGCGGCCACGAGGGCTGCGTGATCTCCCGCCACGGTCCGAGTGAGCGAAATCGGCACCACGTGAAGAATAATCCTCGTACCGACCACGAGATCTGCTATCATTGGAGTGCCCACGCCTACGCCCATGCTCATGCCCATCATCGTACATGTGGTCGTACGACGGCTGCTGCTGCTCGTCATCCCAACCGCCGTTTTTGGAGCGACCACGACCGCGGCTACGATCACGATCACGGTGACGAGATTGTGGTGGACTGCGGTACGGCCTTGGGTAGCCATCATCCGACCCCTCGTCATAACGACCTGATCTGTCCCTGTCATCAGATGCATCTTGCCGGGATCGATGGGCTGAAGGGTGTTCCGAGGGGTAATCGTCGTAGTAGCTTTGCCTTGAAGGAGACCTGGAATAGTCTCGTTGCCCCGTAGGTAAGTTAGCTCAAAAAAACTTTCTTCTAGTCCAAAACGAAATAGCCCCCCCCCCCCCCCCAGACAATCAACGAGAGGGGCTTGGGGGGGAAAGCTGTTTCGTCTAGCGTCCCAAGAAGGCGCGGATCATGTCTTTACCATGACGCGATCGAGAATGGTCGTCGTGCTGGTCCTGGCTGTCTCTGCCTCTGGATGCTCCCATGTTGTAGTCGGTGTGCGGTCCCGCCCGATCAGAGGATCTGGAGCGGTATTGGTTGCGCATGGTGGTGAGTTTGCGTCAATGCGTGGCAATAGCGAGTACTATTGCTGGGTAGACTTGAGAGAGATTTGCTGGGTGTTTGCCTGATATCTTGTTACAAGAAACGAAGGTTCATGGTGATACTGGTCCTGCGTTGGTGGATGAGGGATGGCGTGAAGCTTGGCTGCTGGTTTTTTGTATTGTGAAGATGAAGACTGTGAAGTTGGATATTGTGTTTGGAAAACGGAAGGTGTCTGCTAGGCTGGTGTTTACGTAGTACGCACCTGATAGTCCTTAGTCATCATTGGTCCGAAGACCCACAGTCACCCGCAACCACCAGTGACCGCCACCAGCCATCGGCAATCAACCAACACAAACCTTGTTCCAGGCAGGCTGCCTCGACGGCCAGCCCATGCAAATCCCATGGATATGATGCTCACCAGTCGTCATCCCGGCCACATTTCTTTTGACGATACTCATTGACTCTGCCACAGCTCACGAGCCTTACGAACCTCACGAGCCTCGGAGCCTCACGGATCTCACGGATCTCACGACCCTCACGACCCTCACGAACCTCACGACCCTCACGACCCACGAATCTCGCACATCCACACGTTGCCCCGCAAGACCACGAATGGCCTCACAGCAGCAAGAAGCCTGGCAGCTCTCCCACGACAACAACTGCCATGTGGCCCTGACAACAGACCATCTCAACCCTCAAGCCACCATGGACAAAGTGCGCAGTCCAGCTGCCGGCGCGATTGTCCTCTTTGCAGGTAAAAGTGAAGTAACCTCTGGGCAGATGCATCTATACAAAACAAGAAGAAACAAAAAAAAAATTTAAATAAAATAAAGAACAAAATAAACAATGCCAACCTCGTTTCTCTCCCCAGGCACCACAAGAGATAACTTTGCAGGCAAGCCCGTCAAGGAGCTCCAATACACAGCATACAACCAGCTAGCCCTCCGGACAATGCTGGGCATTGCCAAGGCCATGCGGGCCAAGCACGCCCTGACGGGCATTGCCATGATTCATCGGCTGGGGACGGTGCCCATTGGCGAGGAGAGCATCCTGATTGCCGTCTCGGCGGCCCATCGGCAGGCGGCGTGGAGGGCAGGCGAGGAGGCGCTCGAGGAGTGCAAGGCCAAGGTGGAGGTGTGGAAGAAGGAAGAGTTTGAGGGAGAAGAGGGTGTTTGGAGGGCCAATTGAGATGGGGGGGTGGGCGAGAAAGTGAGGTGATTTTTTCTCTCTCTCTCTTCCATTCTTCCTTTGTTTCTTTTTTCCCCTCCTTTTTATCCTTGTGAGGCGCCTCTTGCCATAAGACGGGGCATTTCTCCAAACATGACAACCTACAGACAAGAAACCGTAAAGAAAATCGTCATTCTTATTCAATACGCGTTATGCATCAGACTCCCGACCACGTCCGTCGCCGCCCGTGCCTCTAGCCGATCTCCACAGGGGTATCCAGCGCCAGCGTCTCCAACCCAGTCAATCATTCCGCGTGCCCTTTTTTTCTCGTTTCATATCCCTCTCTGAACCATTTTCTGCTCCGTCCATTCCGTCCACTCCGTCCACTCCGTCCACTCCGTCCACTCCGTCCACTCCGTCCATTCTGTCATATCATTTCGTGTACACTGGGGGTGGTTCTTGAAGGAGCTGCATCGGGCACGGGGGGTAATCGGAGCCGCAGCATCTCCCGTACATGACTATCGTATCGTTAGCGACCGGGGACAAATGAATTGTACTAATCTGTGATGTACACATATGTCTGCACAGTAGGTCGTAGGGTATCCCAAAAACGTTTTGCCCCAAAAGACGGCCGAATCGTCTCAACATGGGCGAGCGTGTGTGTGGGTAAAAGAAATAACCTCACCGACATGTCCGCAATACGCGTCCGTATAGCTAACCTCCACGCCCAACCCATGCACATCGATATCCTCCGTCAGCGCCGACGGATACACCACAATCCCATACTCGACGTGGAGGACTCTCCAAAACTCATGCGGCATCCTATGTAAGCCATCACTTTGTAAGCCCTGCGTTTTCCTCAAGGAGGAAGAAGGAAGAAAGGAAGGAAGAAGAAGGAAGGAAGGAAGGAAGGAATAAGAAGAAAGACAGAAAGGAAGGAAGGAAACCAAAAACCATACTGATACTGTCCGTGCTTGACGCACGCATGCACGAACAAACACGTCGTCTCCAGCACAAGCTTGCCCTGCCGCGCCGCCGTCTCCAGCTCACGGTCCTGCCAGCCGTGCAGGCTTTTCAGGCGTTTCGCCGAGTAGGCCATGGCGATGGTCCAGCCCTTTGCGATTTTGTCCAAGTCGCGTTCGGGACGCATCATGAGAAGAAGCAGAGAAGGAAGGGCAAAGGAGGAGGAAGAACGATGAAGAAAGACGATAGGAAAGAGAGGTCACAAAGAATAGAACCGAGAATTAGAAGAAAGGATAATCAGAAGAAACACAGACGAGTCGTGACGGCGCTTATTGGTCGTGAATTCGCGAGGGCCTTTTGGATAAGAGGATGCATATACCACCAGGCGAGATGTGCGAAGCAGCCACGGAAGAGGCAGAAAAGGGCGACGAATAGCTAACACGTATGCAACAACGGAGAAAGAAAGGAAGAAAGAAGTCAGAGAAGAAGAAGAAGAATAGAAGAAAAGAAGAAAAGAAGAAAAGAAAAAGTTGCACATCGACAAGGCCTTTCCGCGGACCACAAGTCCCCGGGCATGGGGTATCCTGCCCACTGCCTATAAAGGTCCCCGTCCATCAGGGTTCCCATCTAGCCGCATCATGTACACTGAGCGCAGCTACTCCGTTTGCAAACCGATTGCGCGGATAAGATGAATGAAGCGAGAAATGAAAGATGAACAGATCAAGTCAAAGAATATCAGGATTAAAAACAGAGAGAATAGCAAGAATGTAATGTACAGAGTGGCCGTACTTGTGCCGTACTTGTTACAATCTAGAGGTGCGCACCGGACCCTTTCATGGGTGGATGGTGCAGCATGACGTCAATGCGCGCCTCGAGTCCAGTCACAACCAACGGCCAGGCTGCATTCATCCCATCAAATCTCTCATGGCTTACTATGCGGTGGGTACGAGAAGTTTGTTCTGTATGTATTAATGAGCATATTTTGTAAATATTTAAGGGCCCATTTTGTACATGTTCATAAGCATATTTTGTACACCTTCAGACGCACATTCTCTGCGTACATCCACCATTCTTCAAAACGGAAAAAGATCCAAGAAGACATACGTGCACACCTCATCTCATGATATCAAGCAAATTGGTGTTCCGCATCGGACTGGAAATAACTTAAAAAAAAAAAAAAGAACAAGAAGAAGAAGAAGAAGAAAGAAAAGAGACAAAAGAAAGAAGAAAAAAAGCCTTGCAAGTCGGGGTATGACCATTCTTAAACGCCAACCCATAACGGAAACCCTACCAATCAAACAAATAGGGGAGAGAAAGAGAAGAGAAAGAAAAAAAAAACATTTTATACATGAGTGTATTCGTTCATTCATTCATCAGGTCAGGTCATTAGTCATCAGGTCATAACTTCATAGCGAATAATTCTCCGTGTGCAAGAAAATCTCCTCCAGCTCGTCGTCCCCCCAGATTTCAGCCTGCAGTCTCGCCACAGTGTTTGCCACGCCGACTCGCATCGATGGCGGACCGCATACAAACACGGCTGTTCTCCTGCCGAGGATGCCTCGGCCGTCTGAGCCGCCCGTCGCCCACTCCTTGAGCATGTAACCAAGATCCGGTCGGCCGTACTCCATGCTCCACCCGCCGTCAATCTCGTGAGGTATCGGAAACGCAGATCGCATGAGGTTCTTTTGAAACTCGGTCGGTGTCGACGGGAACCCAAAGTCGAACCCGACCGGGGGCCCGATTGTGGATACTGGCCTTTCTTTGGTGGCTGTGGCTGCGAAGGGGGCCTTATGGTTGCGCAGGTGCGCGAGTTCGGGCGCCCGCACGTAGTCGTCATTGTCTTGGTCGGCCTTCTTGACGTCCAAGACAGGCTTGTTGGGAAGGGTAGGTGCATAGTTGAAGTGTGGGGGATTCTCCTTGTGAAGGGGCGGGAAATGAAACTCCCGCGATTGGGGAGGCACGTCTTCCTCGTCTTCCACCTTCTTGTCCTCGGGGAAGCCATTCGGTCCTAATCGAATGGATGGAGAAGGACCGCCGGGAAGCAGAGAACGTGAATGGGGTTGCAGGTATTTTTGTTGGGGGAGGGCTGTGATGCGATCCTCATTCTCCTCGCGCAGCTCACGCTCTCGGTCTGGATCGCCCTGCGCCACGGCCTGGATGAGCGCCGAGTTGCGCTTCGACGCAATGCCTGCCACAAACCCATCAAGCCTGTCGCGTAGCATGTGGTTGAGAGCTCTGGGGTTATGGCCGTTGATCGGAGCCGTCATGTCCGTCCCCAGGCGGTGTCGGACAGCCCCAGTAATGAAGAATTTGCACGTTACGCTCTCGGGAGGCGCCGACTCTCGACAAATGCGCAGCTCTTCGCGAAACCAATCCATGGCCTCGAACCTCTTGAACGCCCAGACAACAACAACTTTTCGGGTAATGGCCTTGCCGTCACGCATTCGCTTGATGAGGTTGAGCAGCTGTGACATCAACGAAGTGATGCCACTTCCTCCTGCCACGAGAATGCAAGTATCAAAAGCGGCCAGATCTCTTCGCATGCCACCATAGGGTCCATCCAGGAATGCTCGATACGTGTGAAAGGGTCCCTTGGCGATGGCCGTATTCAGAACCTTGCGAGTGAACCCCTTGAAGGGTCTGAAGACGAGCACGCAGTCTCGGTACTTGTCACCATATTCCGAAGGGAAGTCTTCGCTGCAAAGAGACGTAATCGTGAAGGGATGATTGTCGAGCAGCGAAATCCCGGGCATTCGGAGGTAGACGTATTGGCCAGGCTTCCACCGCATCTGAGTGGGAATCGTGATCTTGATGGCGTTCTCGGACATGAGCGTGACGGCAGCCTCATCGCCCACCATGAAGGCGGAGCGCCACGGTTTGGCCCAGTTGAGATTGAAGATTCTCAGAAAGTACGCGAATGCCCATATGGCAACGGTCGCGTACAGGTACTCCCAGGTCAGAAGCGCGTTCTTTGTGTGCCAGAACAAGAGTCCCACGTAGATGATTCCAACCGGGATGTGCAGAATGACAAACGCCTCATAGGCAATCCTTCTAATCCAGGGCAACGATGCCACGCAGAGCCACATCAAAGGCACTATGCAGGCGATGCCGGTTCCGTAAATCATGCCGCTGCCGTCGGGGAACATCTGATTAAACACTGTCATGCCGCCATCTTCCCAGACTGGCTGGACGTAGAACGGAATCATGTGCACGAGCGAGAGAAAAAGACAAATGTACCCTAACCAACGATGAAAGACATTGAGACGTTCTGGCCCAATGCCGATGATCATGGTCAGAATATTGGCTTTCATGCTAGTGACGACTATCCAAGGCGTCATGGCGAGCGCGAGCATACCCGATCGTATGGCAACAGGCGGCGATCCAAATGCAATGCTCTCCCAGTACAATGGCTGCTGCAGAAAGCAGTACAATATGACAAAGACGAGGGCGATGAAGCCGCACGCGAGGACAGCCAAAGAGGAAAAGGTAAATCGCGATTTATTCCATACGATATCGGGAACAGGTCGGTAGAATACCCATCGAAACAAAGCCAAGATATCGTTTACGACTCCTACAGACGAAAAATGTGCCATGGGACGAAAACTTTTGTTTCCTTGACTCTGACCGCCCGAAGAGATTTGCTGGGATTGACCACTTTGCATGGACTCATTGTAGTCGGCGTCGACGGCGTACAGGTCCCGGTAGTGATCCTCTACCTCCTGTTTGTAGATGGCCTGGCGGATCTTGTCTTGCCAATAGTGCCAGATACGCACAAGTAAAACACAGGCCATCAAGCCGAGAGCGAAGTATGTCCATCCTAATCCATACTTACCAGACTGCACCCAAGGGTCAACATTGTTTGCCTGAACGAGACCCGGAGGACTGGAAGCGGTGATGGGAACCTTGATACGTTTCGTGAGATGCCATGACAAGGATCGGCCGACCTGGGCAGTCGCTTTGCGAACTGGGTAGACGTGGATACTGGGAGCCATCTCGACCAGCGAGTGATGAGCTCTTCGAAGTTCAAGCTTGGACTGAACTCGAAGATGATGGACGTATATCACTTCTCAATCGGCGACGAAGCGCGTGGGCGACGCAATCAATCCAGCATCAAAGGCAGTATTGCAGCTTGTGCCCTCTTCGTTGCCCTTTGAGTATTGGCGCTATGTAAAATGTGGCGTCGGCGGGTTTAGGCGGTGGTTCGTGAATCGTTATCTGCCTACCAGTTGGCGACGGTATCATCGGGACTGAGCCGGATTGGAAGATCGATAACGACAGGAAATGTCACACAAGAAGTATGAACAGAACGTGAGGCCCAACGAAACCAGACGCTGAAGGGAAACGACACGGTCGAGGAGCCAGGATATATTATATTGCCGGTCGAGGTGATGTCGGCCCGCTCCTGGGCCTTGGCTGCCACTGCCGGCATTGCTGGCAGGACGCTAAAGCACGGGAAGAGCAGCATGATGGATCGCTGCTTCGACAAGCCACAAGGCCTCCAATAAGAACCACAGTTGTCGAAAGTGGAGAGAGCAGTGAGCACACGCATGGATGCAACATTGAAGATGTGCCCACGCCGACACGGTTTGCTGCATCGCTTGCCAGCAGGCGGGGAGAATGGTGGCAGCGGGTTGGCAGGCATGCCCAGAGCAGCTCCACGCGGAGAGCTGCGGCAGAGGGAATTCGGAAATCGGAACGTGATGAGACCGGCAAAGATGCTGTGGCAGCGATGGCGTCGGCGGCAGGTCATGTTCCAAGATTGGCTGGGGAATGAGATGCAAGCTGCAGGGAACACTGACTTGTCACACACAAGTGGACAGGGACTGGATGAGTTGGCGTATCGAGGTGGAGGTGGATCGAGCGACGAAGGTGACAAGAGTGATGAAGTCTCATCTGACCAGTGGCGACGGGTGACATGCATCGTGGTTCGAAAAAGAGGCGGTTTCTTTCTCGATAATCATGAAGTATGACCTGATTCTTGGGCATCTTGGGCCGACCCCAAATGCGAGGATGTTGCATGCTACCTTCCCAGCTAACACAGGTACTTGAGTTCATTGTGTACAATGTAGCTTGCCAATCAAGACGTGTTGCTGTGCGATCCTGCGCTTCGTCTTTCTTAGTCGGACGGTGGACCTGCAGCAGAGGCAAAGGCAAAGGAGTGATGGTGAAGATAGTGAAGCAACAAAAAGACAAGAATTTGTCGTGGGCACTGCGACGTCAGGACTCTGTGGACGGAAAATGGGGTGGCAGACATGTTGGGGGCCGTTGGTAGGCAGCCACCCTTGATGATTGCGCCTTCCCTGTGGTTCGGCAGGCACCTTGCTGGTGGCCAGAAGGTACAGGAGGCTCGCACGGAGTCCGGCGCTACGAGACGGGATCTGATTCGCTGTGATGCTCAACGGGGGGAAGTGGCGTACATCTGGGTACCAGGTTGGAAGGTACCTAGTAGGCTCCAGCTACCTGCCTATTAGGGTGTCATTATACATGTCGATCAAGTAGCCAGATACTTGCCTACCGTAGGTACCTACACCTTGCTGTGATGCCATGTGGTGGTTTCGGACCGTTCCTCTCACTGGCTGCGCGCCGCAACTCGACGAGTCACGAGTCGCGAGTCACGACTCAATACTGTGTACATATACATACATACATGTAAATGTAATGTAGCCTCACGGCGAATGCAGCCAACGCGGCGGACGTTGCATCGATCAAGCTCCTACTGGCACACGACATCCACGATGCATCGCCAGCCGTCATCGGCCGGCTCGGTTCGAGCTACCGTTAAACTTTGTGATTTTTCTTTCTCGATCCGTGGAACCTGCAGGCGGAATCTTTTGGAACTGCATTGGCATTTTGCCATTGGACAAACACGAGGGCAGCCGTATTAAGCGCCCGCACGTCACACGACACGTCACGGTATATCACACCACCGAGTGCAACGTCCGGCTGCCAGCTGCAAGACTCCATGCAAAGGCCGTCGGATTATTCATGGTGCCGAAATCATCGCGAAGTCACCGACAGCCTTGTGCCCCGCCCTCCTCCCGCATCGTCCTCTCCATTGGCCACTCCTGACTGCGGTGTCCTTGGCGTCGGCGAGGCTGCGGCGAACTGTGGAATGGTGGAATGGTGGAATGGTGGAATGGTGAACTTTTTCCTCGTCACGTCCGAGCGAGCCATCACATCGTCACAATCACAGCACCCAAACCAGACCACGTACCTGGTCAACAGCAGCACGTACAGCTCAGCACGTTGAACGCCTGGCACAATGGCCTCCGACGCCCGACTGTCTCGAGCAACCTTTGCAAAGCTTTCACCGCACCCATATTTACTCGCCAATCTCAATCCTTCACGAGATGACGTGCAGCCCGCACGAAGCAATGGCCGAGCGCCACAGGAAGTCCGTCCGATAACGGTGAACTTGTCGAGCCTTTCCCATCCACAAGGCAGTTCTCTGGTTCGAATGGGAGACACCACCGTCATCTGTGGTGTTCGTGGCGAGACAATCTTGATCCGGGACATTGCCAGTTTCCGTGCCTCAAACTCAGAATCCGAGCTCAAGGACTACGATCTTCTGGTACCCAACATCGAGATGGCCACTGGCTGTGCACCACAGTTTTTACCTGGCGGACCTCCCACGACACTGGCACAGACACTGAGCACCAGAATATACTCCCTTCTTCATGCGTCCAACCTCGTCCGACCCGAGGACTTGAGGATTTGGCATACCCGACCATCTGAACGCGTGCCTGGCCAAGATGATAATATGGATGAGGACGATGGAGATGCCAGCAGCCAACCGGGAGAGGCATACGTGGCCGCGTACTGGGTTCTCTACATTGATATATTCTTCATATCCTTTGACGGAAACCCATTTGATGCGGCTTGGGCTGCTACTCTGGCTGCCCTTCGGGACACGAAACTTCCTCGTGCAAGCTACGACGCGGACCGCGAAATGATCATATGCACGAGAAAGGATCCCGTTCCCCTCACTCTCACATCCATGCCTGTGGCGTGCACTGCTGTAGTTTTTACAGGCAAAGAAACTGATCGACCCTCGGATGGGAAATTTTGGCTCCTCGTGGACCCTGATAGATTGGAGGAATCCCTCTGCGACGAGACCATCACCATCGTCGTTGATTGCCAGGGGGGAAGCACTAGGATTCTGTCAGTGTCCAAGCACGGAGGTGTCGTTCTATCATCAAAATTGCTAAGATCGGAGGGCCTCCTCAACTGGGCTGCGGAACGGTGGAAAGGCGTGACAACCGCGATAGCCGGCAATAACGTGTAATTTTTTTTTAAAAAAAAAATCAGGACTACGAAAAAAAAAAACATGAAAAAAAGGGGGGGGGGATAAAGAAAACAATGGAACAGTGATACCCGCACAACAAAAGGCACAAGTATACGCAGCGAAATGCAAAACCTGCATGACAAAATTTGCACCATGGAGGCGAAAACAGTCAGCAGGCATGTGTCAACCATTCGAACTACCCTTTCAGACTTTATTCTAGGGCAGTAGATACCGGCCGACAAATCAATCTACCGCTCCTTTCAACGTAAATTACAATGAAGAATTTACAACTCGCAATGCCACCTACACAAGTCGTGCACACAATGCATCGCGTGTGGAAAAAAGGAGCGGGTGAAGTGAAGAAGAGAAGGGAAAGCAAAAAGAGGGGATCAAAAAAAAGTTCAGCAAAGTCTGCCGCAAAATAGACGCTAGACCCCAAAGGGACGGAGCCGTCCCCACTAATCTACTAACGAGGTGATCCTCCGGACTGCAAAAACTCTCCATCCGATGCACATAAAAAAAGCTTCTCCTTGCTTCCCTCTCTCACACAACGCACCTTACTTCTCCCCGTCCCTTTCCTTCACCATGGAATCCCTCTCAGACACAAAATGGGATGTAGTGATCAGCGGCACAGGGCTCCAGCAGTCTCTTCTCGCCCTGTAAGCTCATTGGATTCCATTAGCTTTTGCTACTGGTCCAAATGTTGACCGGGTGCAAGAAAAAACAAAGCAAAAAACAAAGTTCAACTGACAATCAGGTCTGTTTATCTTTTTACTGACCACGACTCCAAAGAGCTCTGTCGCGCTCGGGCAAAAACGTCCTGCATGTGGACGCAAATGACTATTATGGCGGCACCGAAGCTGCGCTGAGTCTCCAAGACGCGGACGCGTGGGCTGAAAAGTATGCCGCCGTCGACGGTCACGAGCCTTTCGCTCTCGCGCGGGTGTCCAAAGACGGTGGTGGTGATGGCCTCGCGGCATCGCGGTCGTATAGCATTGCTCTGGCACCTCAGCTCATACACAGTCGGTCTGAACTGCTCAACCAGCTCGTGGCCTCCAAGGCGTTTCGGCAGATTGAGTTTCAGGCCGTCGGTTCATT
Organism: Claviceps lovelessii; assembly: GCA_018360185.1. Taxonomy (NCBI): domain Eukaryota; kingdom Fungi; phylum Ascomycota; class Sordariomycetes; order Hypocreales; family Clavicipitaceae; genus Claviceps; species Claviceps lovelessii. The sequence continues at coordinate 5,603 of SRPU01000323.1, read as the reverse complement.
CTTCATCTTCCAGCCGGGTTCCGAATTGTCGGAGCCCATGCTGAGTCGAATTCCTTCGACGAGGGAGGACGTCTTCTCCAACAAAGCTATCCCCAGCCGCGCGAAGCGTTCTTTGATGAAGTTTCTCAAGTTTGTCCTTGAGTACGACGTCGAGCCGCACATTGACTTGTGGAAGTCGCGAGAATCCGAGCCGCTGGCTGCCTTTCTCGAAAGTGAATTCAAGCTCGACGCAGACTTGCAGTCTTACGTGACTACCTTGACCCTTTCTCTACAAGACAAGACTTTGGTTGGGCATGGGTTGGCTGCTATCAACCGGCATCTCAGGTCCATGGGAGTCTTTGGCGCTGGCTTTGCCGCAGTCTATCCGAAATGGGGTGGCCTGTCAGAAGTGGCTCAGGTAGGCTGCCGCGCTGGTGCCGTGGGTGGTGCCATCTATATGCTGGGTGTTGGTGTGGCAGGGGCGAAACCTGTCTCCAAAGATGGTCAGGATCTAGTCGACGTCTCACTCACGAATGACGTGACGGTCGAGTCCAAAACTCTGATCACAGGCGACATGCAGATGTCGGACGATTCTCAGCTTCGGGTCAGCAGGCTAAGTGCCATTGTCAACGTCCCTCTCCCAGCAATGTTTGAGGCCGTCGTCGAAGGAGCTCCCATACCATGTGTTGCCGTGGTAGCATTCCCAGCCGGGTCTGTCGTGGACGAGAATGGCTCTCCGTCACATTACCCAATTTATGCTTTGGTTCATTCCAGCGATACCGGAGAGTGCCCCAGCGGACAATGTGAGTATTGCAGCCGTTTTCCGTCCTTTGCTCCTTTTCGAGAGAAAGTCCTGGTGTTCGGATGAACTACCTCTATGAATACTTATCTACATTGTCTGAATTACAATGACGATTCTTATCTCTGACAACCTGATGCACCAACCCCCACACAACTTCCTTTTCTTGGTTCCACGCGCTGTGAGAAGCACCTCGCTAATGAAGACGTTGTCAAAACACAGGTGTTGTATACTTGAGCACGCTTTCCTGTCCCAACTCTTGCGCTCTCTTGGACGTGTCTCTGTCTAAGCTCCTCGCCGCTGCAGCATCTAGCTCCCAGTCGGTCAAGTGTTTGTGGCGACTGCACTACGAACAGACATGTGGCGACGGCTCTTTTGCCATACAGCACAATATCGGGACTTTTGGCCGGTTCGCCCCTGATCTTACCTTGAATGACTCCGTCATAGAACCAGTCCAACAGGCATGGCAGGCGGTTGTTGGTCCGGATGCCGACAAGGACAATTATATGAAGTTTGACGACAGGGAGGGCGTGCAGGACGACGACGTCTTTGATGGCTGATACCCAGGGACCGTTCCAAGAGACCATACTATACTGTGACAACCACACTGCAGGACATCTAGCCGATATGTTGTCGATACGTAATACGGGTCCAAGGCCACATGACAAGATATCCACCGAGCCTGTTGCTGCGCAATATAGATCCAAAACCACATTACAGGATGTCTACCCAGCCTGTTGATACATACAGTGGGAGGCCGATAATTTTTGCACCTTCGGAGGTATCATGACCCCACTGACGCGGTTAACGCGTTTAGTGCAAACAAACATAATAATAATAACAAAGCATTGCGCCTCATACTAAAACCTTATAAATACTATACCCTATTATATAGTATAGAAGCTATTATAGCTACTAAGGGCTAGTATACTAAATACTAGATTTTTTCTCTCTTTTGGTTTTCTAAATCTCCCCCCCTTTTCTCCAATAGTGAGGTTACTAGTTAACCGGAAATTATTGGTCAGAGTACCTCCGAAGCTGCAAAATTATCGGCCTCCCACTGTATAAGTCCAAGGCCACATTACAGGATATTCCAACCGACTCTGTTGATGCAGTATGAGCCTCATCCAAAGATGGCAATAAAGTATCCATCCTGCCCCTATTCTGTCCAAACAATCAACCACTACACGTGGTACATCTCGCCAAGGCCGCACAACGCCGCCCCGGCCGTTTCAAACACAAGAATGGTACAGTCTTCCGCCCACAAACTACCAAACGTCCAAACGTGCACGTTTCAGTACCTCCTCGAAAGGATTATCCTACAAAACCGATTTGGCTTTGGCTGGGCTGGGAAACGAGAGGCGCGAGCGGGCTAGTCGATGGAGCGCGGATTGAAAAGAAAAAAAAAAAAAAAAAAAAAGGTAAAAACACAAAACCAATCAATGCATGTATCCATGTATGTCCATGGATGCAGTAGGAGGCGAAAACATGTCGACCACCCGAAGAAATCATGAACCTAGCCGATCAACGCGTCAAAAATGATACTCAATAGAATAATATGAATAAAGCAATACGCATTTATGTTTCCCCTTCTTATAGGCTTCTTTTTGAATAAGCTTTCCACTTTTTCTTCTATTAGTTTCTCTATTGTAAGTTTTTTTTTTTTTTTTTTGAATAACGTAACCGTTTTTGACGGGCTCAATCTGGCCGCAACGGCTTTGGATGGTCGAAAGAATTTCACCTCCTACTGTACGTGCACCCGTTCAAACGCTAGATTCTTCTTCATGACTGCCTGAATGACAAATACGTAAAGATATGTAGGGATATGTAAGGATATGTCAAAATATATAAGGATATATAAAAATATACACAACACGTGTCCAGAGTATTTTCCAGTCTGCACCGGCCACTCAAGCCCCAGTCACGCTGTTCCTGCCCTGCATTGCTTCATGTCCAACCACGTTGCTGGTGGACCATCAATGTAGCACTGTAATTCAAGCTCGAAACCATCTGTTCCTGGTGCAAGTGGGGGCTGAAAAGCTCGTGCAGCATGTGGTGCAAGTGGTGGTGGACGAGTGTCAAAGGCATCGATAAGCATGCCTAGACCATCTGCGCTGCGACGGCCTGTTTGCGGAGCAGGAGGAGGAGGAGGTGTGCGCTGTGATGACGTCAACCCACTGTGAGTCTTTGGCATCATGTGCGATGGAGAAGAGTGTACCAGCTGAGCAGGATATGGCGAGGAGGACGAGATAGCAGGCGGTAATGACGTGTGATTTGTTGAGTAATGCGAAAAGGATGCAGGTGGTGGAGGAGGATACTGCGGAGGTGGAGACGGAAGGTGGTGTATTCGTTTCATGTTTGCGCCTGAGAGGGAGAGGGAGCTGGGAGGAGGAAGATGATGAGGAGGTGATTCGATGGACGAGGCCGGCGGAAGCTCGGGCTGCGTGCCGACTGGTCTGGGCAGTACGTTTGGCTCCGGGAAGCTCACGGGACGATGATGTGGTCCTGGTTGTCGACACGATGGTTTGCTGGGTAGTAAAGGAGGTAGATGACGGATGGCACGTGAAACGCCGTCTTTGCCCTCATCCATGCTGCCATCATGGTTGAGCGTCGCGCATTGTGGGTTGAGAGAGATTCTCTCCAGGGCATCGACCCAGCGGCCAGCGAATGGCCAGACTTGATGACAGTCTTTGAGTATCCCAATACTTCGCTGAAGCATCACCGGGCCGTCGCGGACAAGGGCTTTGTCATTGCAGACTGATAGAAATACATGAATCAGAATCTGGTGTGCATGCAACAGACCAAGATCAAAGAGGGAGGAAGCGGAGTTCAGGGACCTACTGTTTGGATATCTGCAGAGATAGGTCGAGAATAAGCCGCAGCTGTAAACGCAAAAGGCGGCCATTTGAGCGCCGACGCTTTCATCCGGTGATCGATTGGTGAATTGTGCGTCAATTTGCTCATACAAGTAGCGCACATTGGCGAAGATTTCATCAGACATGGACTGGAAAAAGGTTTGTTTTGTGGTGTCATTTTCGTCCGGGTTTATTATGCTAAAAAAGATGGCTCATGTTAGTCCTCGCGTTGAATAGGAGGGAGATGTGAAGAGGGAGAGAGCGGGATGACTCAAAGACAGAGAGAGAGAGAGAGGGAGAGAGAGAGAGAGAGAGAGAGAGAGAGAGAGAGAACCTACTCAATCAGATATGGTCTCCGAAGCACAATATTTGACATGCGCGTCATCATCGTCACAGAGAGATAGGCCAACTCCTGCCTTTCAGCCTTGTACCCCTTCAGAAGAAAAGTGCTCCAGACGTGCTCATGGGGTAGATCTTGCTCCCATTCCCGCAGTCTTCTGGCCGTTTGAGAGAATTCGCTTGCTGGATCCCAAGGCCGCGCACTCTTGCTGTACCGGACGGCGCGACGTCCAACCAAACCCCACCAGCCGTGGGCTTGCATGAGAGTTGCGAACAGAGAGCGGCCAGGATCTCGAATCAGCTTGGGATTCTCAATGGCCGGTGGTGTGCCATCCAGGGCAGCCCGCGACCGTGGTTCTCGGCCATGAATAAAATCATCTTCGTCGCCAGGTAGAAGAGTCGTAATGTCGCTAGCAGATAGGGAGACGGGCGATGTAGGGCCGGAATGCAGATTGTCGTGGCTGTGTAACATCCACTAGTGCAACAAGATTCGATTTAGTCAGGTGAGATACAGTCAAACAAGAGTGATTTCTTTTCTTTCTCTTCTTCTTCTTCTCCTCCTCTTCCTTCCTTCCTTTTTTTCATTTTTAATTTTTTTGCCTTACCATTGTCCGTCGGGCTGATTCAGCACGAATGACGAGTTCGGGGGTTGGGTTCGAAATGTGGTACGTTTCCTCACAATGAAGTCGCATGAGGATAGCCATGCGTATGGCAATGCCCATATTCATCTTTACCGAGAGGGACGTCAGCGTCGTATCACCCCCTGAGACTTGCGCGTGGACACTGGACACGGCAGCACTTGTCACTCACATAGCTCTTATTGCGATCTCCACTGCTCTGCTGGGCGATGCTTAGCAAAAAGAAAGCTTGGCATCGCTCTAGTGTGGGCAGTTGATAGACTTCCTCATTCGCCTTAGATGAAGCTCTCTCCGTAAAATACTCGGCTGCCTTGACGCCATTTCCGTAGCGAAGCTTGAGAGCAGGACTTAGTCGCGCCGAAATGCTGAGGATGCTCATCAATAAGAAGAGACTTGTGGATCGCAGGTCTTTGGCCAGGCGGTCTAGATACTGCTCTTTGGGTATAAAACCAAGTTGAAAATACTGCTGACTGAGAAGTCTCACCGCATCGATGACATCCCCCGTGGGGGGCAGTGAGTCCCAGTCATTGGCACAACGTCGAGGAGAGGCTGATAAACTTCCAGTGATGGAACGGCGAGACTTGACCGCGGTTCCGGCGACGCCTCTGTTGGACTTGTCTGATCTTGTGCGAGGATGCCTATACTCCCGATCCAAATCTGGTTGTCCTCTTGCGGGAAAGATGCTATTATATCAAAGTTGATGTTGCAGTTAGACAAAAAACGGCGTAGAAAGGGGGGCCGCGGGAGATGGAGCGGAAGGGAGGTTGATTTGATTTACCATTCCTCGGCAGGTATGCCGGCTTCAAAACATGACTTGCACGGCGATTTCCCCTTCTCGTGGATACATTTACTTCTCATGCGACGACACCTGGGCACAAGCCAAAAGTCAATGTCAAAAAGTGCTCTTATACACGGTAAGAAAACAAGACCAGTCAATGGTTTTTTTTTTTTTTTTTTTTTTTCTTTGGGGGGGGGGGGTTGTTTTTTTTTGTT
>SRPU01000322.1:0-22049 GCA_018360185.1 Claviceps lovelessii | reverse complement strand
TGCAGTGCTCTGCTCTGCAGAGCAGTGGACCTATGCGTGCACGCTTACTGAGCCCACTACCTTAGTAAGCTGTGCTCTACAGCACCCACCTCAGTTATTTCTAATAATAATAATTAAATGCCTATTAAGTATATTAAGTAAAATATCTTTTAGAATTTAACTATAAAATAATTTATAGGAAAGGATTCAAAAATAGTAAAGCTAATGCCTTAAGTTAATAAGTAGATTATAATAAAGAAATACTATTAAAATCAAAATAACTCCTTAAAGTAAACCCTAATAGTAGCCAATAATAATAATTAATTAATATAATATTATATATTAAAGTAAAGCACCTTATATACAATAATATTCTAAAATAAATACAGGAATAGAAAAATAAATTACCTAAGGAATATATACTAAAATATTTCACTATATCTATTGTGTCGGGGAAAAAAGGGAATTCCCGACTAACTTGACGGCCGCAGGCAGCTGCAAGCTAGTGGTTATAAGCTTGTTAGCTAGCTAGTAGTTGTTGGAATATAAGAAAAGGAAGAAAAGAAGAAGAAAAAGATAAGAATAAGCATCTAGGTCATTAGATAACGGTTTAGCACTAACTGTTAATAATAAAAGATTATTAAAAATATATTACAATTTAAGACCCTATAACCTAGCTTATAGCTACTAATAGCTATAAGCTAGCTCTACTAGGGGTTAAACTTTAAAGGTTTAAGTATAGGTGGTTTTTCTATCTAAGAATTAGCAATTTACATTACTTATATACTAAAAGGAGGTTACATGCTTGCAGTCGCTACTAGCTGTTAGCTATATATGCAGCTACGTACAGCTATTAGCAATCCTTAGGGCTAAGGATCTTTAGCCCTAACACAACACCTCCCCCCTTAATTATATAACTACGGTTACATAATTAAGGATAACTAATAGAAAGCAAGCAAAAAGATAGAAAGTAGGGCAGAAAAAAAAAGAATAAAAAAGTTAGTAAAAAAAAATTATACAAATTTTACCCCCCTAATTCCATGCTTATTAGACCGTTAGACTTCCAATTCCTTGCTTATTAGACCATTAGGCTTCTAATTCCTTACTTATTAGGCCGTCAGACTTCTAATTCCTTGCTTATCGGACTATTAGACTTCTAATTCCTTGCTTATTAGACTATTGGAATTGAGATTGCAGCTATGTGCAGGTACGCGCTGCTTGCCGGACCGTCTGCCTCCCCAATTCCATATTATTCTTGTTAGTCAAAATTGGGATTGCAGCTATGGGCACCTATATAAGTGCTGCTTATCGGACCGTCTAACTATCTGCCTCCCCAATGCTGTATTATTCTTATTGGTCGGAATTAGGATTGCAGCCGTAGGCACCTGTGCAAGTGCTGCTTATCGGACCATCTGACCGTCTGCCTCCCTAATTCTGTATTATTCTTATTAGTTAGAATTAGGATTGCAGCCGTGTGCAGCTATATGCGTGCTGCTTATTAGACCTTCTGTTCGGCTATAAATTTTAAAGATTTCTAGCTAGCTAGAGGAAAAGCTAGAAGTTATTAGAGTAGAAAATCCTAAATAAGGAAATATCCTTATTAACAGCTGCTAGCAGCTGCGCTTTAAGTAAAATAATTACAATCGCAGCTGTTAGCAGCTATCGGCAGTTGTAACTATGCAGGGGTTTTGTATTGTTGTCTAGTTAGTTATAATAAAGTCTACACTAAATTTGTTTAGCCCGGGCGAAACCACTATTTGTGTTAAGGAAAAAGGGAATTCCTGACTAACTTAACGGCTACAGGCAGCTATAAGCTAGTGGTTATAAGCTTGTTAGCTAGCTAGCAGTTATTAGAATATAAGAAAAGGAAGAAAAGAAGAAGAAAAAGATAAGAATAAGCATCTAGGTTATTAGATAACGGTCTAGCACTAACTATTAATAATAAAAGATTATTAAAAATATATTATAATTTAAGACCCTATAACCTAGCTTATAGCTGCTAATAGCTATAAGCTAGCCCTACTAGGGGTTAAACTTTAAAGGTTTAAGTATAGGTGGTTTTTCTATCTAAGAATTAGCAATTTACATTGCTTATATACTAGAAGGAGGTCACATGCTTGCAGTCGCTGCTAGCTATTAGCTATGTGTGCAGCTGCGCGCAGCTGTCAGCAATCCTTAGGGCCAAGGATCTTTAGCCCTAACACACTATATATAAGGGAAGAATCTAAATTCTAGAAATGCTAAGGAAGAAAGCTATTAAAATATTATGTAAATACTTTATATTTAGCTATTAAGGAATTTAAAAAATTAAGAATAAAATATAATAAACCTTTAACTTTCTAAAAATTAAGGAAGTAGTATATAAAGTAGTAACCTTTTATGCCTAGTATGCTTATAGTAAAGCTATATACTATAAGCTATATAGAGAACTTAAACTATTATAAGTTATATAATTTTTATAGAAATCTATACCTTTTAATTATATTACTAAGTTATTATTATTAAAAAAACCTATAACTAATATAAAATATAATAGTATTTTTATAGTAATTAATAAACTAATAAAGTATAGGTACTTCCTTTTATATAAAAAATCTAGTAATACTAAGGAACTTATATATATTTTCCTTTAAATAATAGCTAGTAACTATAATTTCTTAAAAAATATTATTCTTAACTAAGGCATTATATTTACTTTAAAATTTTAGTAAACCCTAATACCCTAACTTAGCACTAAATATTAACTTAGTATAGTATACTACCTATAGACTAATAGATAAACTAAATATTTAAACTAAATGCTAGAATAATATCTATGATACTATATAAATTATAAATAAAATAATTAAGTAATATAGTTACTTATAGTATAACTTACCTATAATAGCGCTATAGCTAAATCTATAGGGATATTACTATATTACTGTTATGGACTAACCCGATTGGGTCATCGCGGATGTCAGCGCAGTCGATACCGGTCGCCCGGATCCCTTACTAGCTGCGCCAGCTGTGTGGCAGTGTAAGCTAAGGCAAAAGGATACGCATTAATCAGGTTAGCAAGATCTGATCAATTGACATCTATATTGGTCGGTCGTCGCTAGGGTGGGTGCCAGCTGCGCGCGGTCCGCAGCCTTACTAAGGTTAGGTCAAAGACCTAGACCATAACAATTACACTAATTATAAATATAAATTAAGGCACTTTAAACCCTACTAGAAGGATTTAATATAAAAAAAGCTATACTATTAGTAAAATAGCTAAGAAGGCTATATAAATAAATAAAATAAAAACTAGACTTTATAAGAAAATAAATAGTAAAATACTATAACTAAAAAAGAAAAAAATGATTAATCTTAAAAGAAAGAAATATAGTATATTTTCTATAAAAATATATTAAAACTATATAACTTAGTAATAAGCTAAATTATAAGAAGTTAAAACCCTTTAAAGTTAAGAAAAAGATCTTTTATATTAACTATAAACTCTTACTGCCCCTAATTATAAAAATATACTTTATTTTCTATATTTTACTTTTAGAAAAAGCACCTATTAAAATCTAAGCCTTAAAAAAATAATAATTTAAAATTAAGAATAATTATAAATATAAGCTTAAAAAAATCCTAGAATTTAGATATATATATAAGGAATAGGAATATTTAGTTAAATAAAAAGGATATAATTACTAAGATAGTATATAGGAACCTATAACTAATCTCTTTTATTATAATAAGGAAATTATCAAATTTTATAATAAAAATATTAATCTAGCTAAACCTATAATTAGATATTATTTACTAGCTTTAAAAATAAAAGTATTATAAAAATAGCACTAATAATGCAATATTATAAAGAAGAATTAACTAAAAATATATTAAAAGTATCTTAATTAATAGTATTTAATACTAAAGAACTTTCTACTATAGAAGCTAAAGCTAGTATAGCTTATTTTTAAATTTTAAGCTTATTTAAGAATTAAAGCCCTAAATATATTATTATATTTTTTTTATAAAGTAATAACTATTTCTAATAATAAAGATATTTTAAGCAATTTAATAATTCCTTAATATCTACCTAAGCCTTATATAAAACCTTCTATCTTATAGCTAATAACTTTTTTACTAATTTCTCCTCCTTACTTAAATATTTAAACTTAATAATAATATAGGTTACTTTTATATATTAGCTAGAAAGAATAATAAAATAAATATAAAAGAATAACTAATAAGAACTAAATATAGTATTAAAAGCATTATAGAAATAACTATAGTAAATATATTTACTATACTTTATAGAATGCTTAATTATTCTATATTATAGCCCTTAAGAAGAATAGAATAAATATAGCATTATATTATAACTATACTTATTAATATAAGTATATAGATTATTATAATAATAACATATAATAAATTAAGCAGTAGACCTATATAATTAATTAGGAAGACTAAATATAGTAGTTTTTAATAAAAGAAGCTAAAGATAGAGAAAGAGAGAAAAAAAGGGAAATACTTATAAGAAAAAACTTAAAGCTATAGAAAAATAGCTACTTAAAGCTAAATAAAATAGGTCTTTAAGAATAAGAAACCTTAAAAGAGAGAGAAATATATTATAAACTACCCCTATAGACTAGACTAACCTTATTCTAACTAATAGCTTAACTAATTATATTATATATAGCGCTTGCTATATATATATAGCAAGCTACGCCCCTAATTACCATATATCCGCTGTAAGATCCCCCTATAATTACTGTATATTCCTTATAAGCTTAGAATAGCCTCTTTCTATATAAACTGCCCTCTAGACCTTGATATTATAGCTAGCCAGTCTTTAATAACCTCATAATATATTGCCTAGCCTAATTGCCTTGTAAATCTTCCGACCAAATCCGACCTCAGCTGTCACATAGGAATAATAGAGAAATTCACTATAGGGTAACTAGGGTATAATTATTTAACTAGCTTTTTATAGAAGGAAATTGGACTTAGAATTCTAGGATTCTAAGAAGTAAATAAAAATCATATATTTAGTTAGGTTTTTTATCCTATTAGGTAACTACTAATTAGGTAATTATTAGCTAATAAGTACCTTAATAAAGCTTTTCCTATAACTAAATAAAGCATAAGAAGCAGAGGTTCTAGATACAGCTAAGCATAAATTGCTAAAGCTAGCTAGCGTATAATAATAAATAAAACAAATAATTATTAATATTATTAAACCCTGTAGTATAGCTAATATAGTAAAGGTTTAGTATTTTATTAGTAAAAGAGCTAATATAACTCTTTACTATAATAAATTATGATAACTATATAAAAGGAGGTAATATTAGCTATTAATTAAGAGCTTTAGAAAGCTTTCAATACTAAGCTTATAAAGAAAATTAGTAGTTTTTAATATAAAAGTTTTTTTTCGTTACTTTTATAAATACTTTCTTACTTTAATATTATAAGTAGCTATAGTAAAAAAGCTATAGAAATTAGGTTACTTAGTATACTTACCTTTATTATTAAATTTTTAAAGCTTTTAATAAGCTTACTTTAATAAAATAGAGATTTTAAGCTAGGAATATTCTTACTAAGAAGAGTAAGTATAGACTAATTTAATATATAAAATCTTAGTTTTATTATATTATCTATTAAAGCTTTAAAGCTAGGTAGCTTTAATTATAAAATTAATAGTAAAGAAAGTAGGTACTAAGTAAGGCTTATTATACTAAGAATATATACTTAAGAAGAACTTATTATAGTTATAATATATATAATATAGGTTTGTATATAAAGGGAAATTATTAGGACTTTTATTATAGTATAGTTTCTATAGAAATCTAAGTACCCCTTAGTTAGCCCTAGTATAATTAGCCTACTAACCCTGTCGGTACCTATTTGGCGCCTTACCGCACCCAAAGGGATAGATATTAATTAATTAGATCTTGCTAACCTAATTAATGTTACGCATTGCGAGATTCCTAGGTTCCTCTTAGCCTAAGCTCTTTAGAACGCACAGACTACAATGCCCTAGTTTAGCCTTATATCTTAGGCATCTTGCTAAATATACCTATACTATACACTTTATATAGTGTAAGTATTTCTAAATAAATTATAAATATATTATTAGCCTCCTTTAAATACAATAGGTTATAAGCTCTATATATGCTAGATTTTTTAATATTTTATTATTATTTTTATTATAATGTTTTAAATTAATATTATATTTTACTATATATAGTACATATATTCTTTAAATATACTACAAAAGTAGTAGTATAAGTAACTATATTCTTTTTACTATATAGTTCTTATATTTAAAAGCCTTTATTTTATCTTTAATTATTTAGTTATATAATTTAATAGCCTTTTACTGATTCCTTTTATAAAAAAATATATATATATATAAATTTAAATATATAACCTTAGCATTTAAGTGTATAGAATTGACTCTTTATATGATAGTATAAAACACTATAACTATAAATATTATAATAATGTTTTATAGTATTTAATTAAAAAAGCCCTTATTATAATCCCTTAATTACTAGCTAAAACTATTATTTTAAATAAATTAAAACTAGTTAAGCACTAGTTTAATAAATAAGGAATTATAAATTATGAAGTATAGTAATTAAAGTAAAGTAATATCTATTAACTAAGCTAAGGTATAATTAAACAAAGCTTTATAAGATTTTCTACTTTTATTATTAAGGTATAAAAGATATTTATTCAAAACTTACTAATCTTTAACCTTATAATCTCTATATAGGTATAGATTATAGAATGATTTAGCTAAATAATAGGCTATATAATAATTTAGCTATATAATAGGCTATTTATACTAATAAACTATTTGATTAAATTAGTAATTCTTTTGTATTAAATACTACGTTATAAGGTTATTAATAAAGAGCCTTTATAATATATTGATTTTATTATAATAAGTAACTATAATATAACTCTATACCTATATAAAGGTAACTAAGTTATAAAATAAGTAGATCTTGTAGTATAAAGAATATAATACCTAAATATATATAAATTATACCTTTAAAAGGGTTTAAGAATTTTAAAGAGTACAAAATCTCTATTAAAATATATCTTAATATTTTTAGCCTTATTAGCTACTTTAAAGGTATAATTTTAAAGTTTAATATAAATAATAAAAACATAAGTATAAGATAAAAGCTAATTCAAGTGCTTTAAATACTAAGGTATACTTAGCTATTTACTAAAAAAAGACTTTTTTCTTTATTAAAGCTAGTAAAAGCTTAGTAAGCTTTAAGAAGTTTTTAATAAATTTTTAATAAAAGTTTATAAACCTTAAAAAACTTCTTATTTCTTAGGTTTAAGTTAATACTTTTTAATTATAAATAGCTATAATTTTCTTAAAGTTTAGGTAAATATTCTTTTTATTATTATAATAAATTTAAGGTATTTAATCTTTTAAACTCTAAAACTATATTTATTAATATTAAAGTAAAGCCTAGCCTTTCCTTGCTATTATAAAATAAAATATAATTTTTATATATAGTTTTTTATAACTTAAAAGTATAAATAAAAATATTATTTAAATATATAGTAGTAAAGTTCTTTAAAGTAAATTCTAAAGCTTTATTAATATAGTATTAAAATATAATAAAGGTATTAACTAAACTAAAGAAATAAATAAGCTATTTAAAAAGCTTAAATTTTATTTAAAATATAATAAAATACCTATTCCTTTTAGTAATATAGAAATAGTAAAATATAACTTCAATATTAAGTTTGATAAACTACTATATATTAGCTAAAAACTATAATATTTCTTAATAAGGAATAGTAAGTAATAGTTTTAATTTATAATTTAATTAAATACTTAATAATTTATATAAAAATACTAACCCCCCCTTGCCTTTTTAATAATAATATTAATACTATTATTAATAAGAATAATATATAAATTTAACTATTATTTATAAGTTTTATTACTTATTTATAAATCTTTAATAGCTACTCATAAAGTATATTATATAAACATACTTAAAAAAGATTTAGAGTTTATTTATTTAGGTTTTTATATAGATAAATATAGTAATTAATATAGCTTTAATATAGTAATAGTTTCTTTACCTTTTTTTTATTAAATAAATTTATAAATTTTAAAATTTTAATAAAAAGCTTTTAGTTTTTAATAGATTTTAAGTTAGCTTTATTCTTAAGGCTAAAATTAAATTTATTTTATAAAGGCTTATTATAAGTAATAAAGTATTACATTTCTTTTTTACTATATATTATATTAGTTTCGTATAAACTAAGCTAAGAATTACTATAATTAGCTAAGCTACTTAGTTAATATTAAAAAGTACTACCTTTAAAGTACCTTTAAAGTATACTATTAGATAATATATAGCTAAGTAAAGCTTAACCTTATCTTATATTAGCTAAAGTATATTTAAAATATAATCTTTAATAAGGCCTTAAGTAATATAAGTAGTAATTAAAAATATTCATTTATTTATATTCTTTTAAAGGTATATTAAGTATATAATATATATATTTAATTTAAGCTTTAAATAGCCTTTTAAAATTATTATTATTATTATTATAATTATATAAAGTTAAGAAAAAGGAATTTTAGTTAAGCTAAGCTATTAAGTAGCCTTTTTATTTATAATAATAGAACTATTATAGCTATTACTTATTTATATTATAAAGAAAGTAATATTATTCTAAAGAAAAAAGAAAAAAAATAATAGTAATTTTATTTATATCTTTATTTTTTAAAACGTTTTTCTTTAAACTATTTACCCCTTAAGCTATATACTTTTATTTATAAATAATACCTTTTTTCTTAAGTTTTAAGCTAAGGGGTTATTTTTATTTAAGTTTAATAAAAAAATATTTAAATCCCTTTCTGTATTTATTATAATAGCTATATAAACCTTAATAATATTCTTTAAAGATATTATTAAAAAAAAGTAGTAATAAAATTAGTAATAAAAGAGAGAGCTATAATAAAGGTATTATTTAAGCTTTTAATATTTTATATATTTCTTTAAATATATTTATATAGTATATTACTTTCCCTTTTTTTTTAATTTATTATTTTAAACCCTTTTTAAATTAATATTAAATATTTTTATATTTATATTTTTATTTTAGCTTATATTTAATTAATATAAAGCCTATATCTATTTCTTTGAATAATAAATGTTAATATTTAAAGTATTAGTATAATAATATTTTATAGCTTTATTATAGTTTATTTAAAAAATATTATAGCTTATATAATAGTTACATATATACTTATTAAAAGCTATATAAATTTTAATAAACTTTATTAAGTTTTTTTAATTAATTTTATAAATAAATACTAGCTTTTATTTAAAATATATATAAAAATTAATAAAGCTTTTTCTTAGCTATTAATAAAGTTAATTAACTTTTAAAATTATATATTTTTATTAATATAAATTTATATTTATTTCCTTAAAGTATATAAGGAATTAATAAGTATTACAACTAAAATTTTCTTTAAGTTTAAAGAAAAAAGTAACCTATATTTAAATATATAGTATTAGGCTTTAATAAATTAGAAACTACTAATTATATATATTATTAATAAAATCCTAGTTTATATTTAGCTTATAAGCTATTAAGCTTTTTTATACCTTAAAAAAAACTTATTTTTATTATAAAAGCTTTTTATAAAAAGTAGTTTATATTTTATATACTTTATACTTATTATTACTTAAATCTCTTTTAAGTTTTAAGATAAGTAAAAAGCTATTATAGATTAAAATATTTTAATAAGCTTCTTTAGCTATACCCTTTATTCTATAACTATTTTATAAAAATATTTACTTTTTATAAAATAGTATAATAAATCTTATTACTTTTAAAATATTTATTATTTATTTTTAAGGGTTTTATTTTAAGTTTATAAAAAAGAAAAGTAATAAATACTATAAATTAGCTTAAAGGCTATTATAATTTAATATTAATAAAAAGTATTATTATTTTTGAAAAAAAGGGAAAAAAAAAGAAATTTTATATAGTTTTTTACTTTATTTATTTATAAGTACTTTAAGTAAAACTGCTTAGGGCTAGTAGGGTATATACTTAGTAATTATTATTTCTCTATAGTGTAGCCTCTTCTACTGCTCTAAGGATCTAAGCTTCTAGTTTAAATCTATCACAGTTTTTAATAAATAAATTCTAGTATAATTAATAATAATAATAAGTAAAGAGTTAATAGGTATTTTATCAATAATAAATTAAAAGTATTCTTATTAAGTTAAGATAAGTATAAATAAAGAACTAATAATTGTTAAGAATATAATATACTTTTTAATAATATATAAAGTAATTACTAGTTTAATATAAAAAGCCTTAAAAGGCTTAGTTAACATAATTTTTTTTGTATTATTAATGGTATTATAAATAAGAATATATAGTACTTTAATAGCTGTATTATAGTAAATAGTTATTATTATTTTATGAATAAAGTAATATAAAGTAAAGCTTGAACTCAATATAGTAGTATTTTATATATAAGTTACTTTTTTTTGATACTTTTTATAAAATTATACTAAGCTAAAAATATATTAAAAAAAAATATTATTAGCTATATATATAATATAGAATAAATATTATATATTTAAATTAAAAAGGGTAATAAGTATAAATAACCTCTTTTTGAAGTTACCCTTTACTTTATAATAGCTAAAAATATAGTAGCTATTTAAAGGTAGAGAGAGAGGAGAGGGTATATTAATAGTAGTAGCTGTTATGGACTAGCCTAGATAGCTACTACAATTTAGTGTTAATAAAGTTATTATTATTTATAAAAAGAGAGGAAAGACTACTATCTCTCTTCACTATATTTATACTTTATATTTAGTGTATATCTATAGGATTTAGTCTATAGCTACAATAGCTCTCCTTATATACCCCTCTTCTGCTCTATTAATAATTTAAGCTACTAGCTTAATTCTATTACAGTAGCTATATTCTTACTATACTTAGTTTAGTATACTTAAAATAGCTAACAATAATAAAAAAGCTTAATATCACGATTTTATAAGAATATTAATAAATTGTTTTTTTAAAAAAAGCTATTATTTTAAAAAATAAATATAAGAGAAAGAATTATTATAAGTAAGAGGTAAATAAAGTATAATAAATAGCTAAATAAAAAACTAAACGTAAAAGAAATATAAAATAAAGAGATAATAATAAAGTTATATTTATGAAAACTTAAGAATTATTTAAAAGATTAATAGCTAATATTTAAAATATAATTAAGTAGCTAATTTAAAATCTTAAATTTGTATTTTTAGGTTTATTTATTATTAATAAGTATTAAGTTATAACTAATTAAAATAAAATAGTTTTATTTATTTAATTATATTATAAATACTATACTATTATTACCATTATTTGAATAGTTACTAGCTATTAAATAGCTAAAGAGTACTATAAGTAAAGGGCTATACAATAAATTTAAGCTAGTAGCCTAGATTTTAAGTAAAGTAAAAGAGGGGTATATAAGGAGATTTATTATAGCTATAAAGTAAACTCTATAAATATATATTATATATAAAGCATATATATAGTAAAGGAAAATAGTAGCCTTACCTTTTTCTTTAGAAATAATAATAACTTTATTAACACTAAATTGCCGTAGCTGTCTAGGCTAGTCTATAATAAAGAGTTAGAACAGTAAAAAAAAGGTAAGAAAAAAAAATATAAAAAGTAAGGGTTTTTATATACTTTAATAGGGCTAATAAAAGTAAGCTTATAGTAAGCTTTATAAGTATATAGGGAGTCAGGAAATAATTAATATTTTTTACTAATAAGAGCTCTTTTATATAAATTTATAAAATTAAATATAAGGCTAGCTTAAGCTAGAGTATATTAATTAGAAATTATTATTAACTCTCTTTTATAGTATTCCTTAATTTAATTAATAATATTTTTATTAAAATACTTATTAACTATCTTAGTAGCATTAATATATTTTATCTTTAGAAATGTACTAATTATTTTTAGTAAAGTATTCTTTTTGGTAAATTAAAGAATTAATATAAAGCTTCTTACTATTATGGACTAACCTAATTGGGTCATCGCGGATGTCTGCGCAGTTAATACCGGTCTCCCGGATCCCCTTACTAGCTACGCTAGCTAGTGGCAGTTATAGGCAAAAGGATATGCATTAATTAGGTTAGTAAGATCTAATTAATTAACATCTATATTAGTTAGTTATTGCTAAGATAGGTGCTAGCTATACGTAGTTTATAGCCTAAGGTTAGGTTAAAGACCTAAACTATAATATAGCCCCACTTTCCCCACCCTTCTAACTAATACTATACACCCCCTAAGGGACCTATTTCTCTTTACTTATAGTAGGTTTTTATAAGCCTAAGTATAACCCCTACCTATATATATATATATATATAGGGATTAAACCTATAACCTTAAACCTATTAATTATTATAAACTAACCTAATTAGGTTATTATATATATCTATATAGTTAATACTAGTCTTCTAGATCCCCTTACTAGCTATGCCAGCTAGTAGTAGTTATAGGTAAAAGAATATATATTAATTAGGTTAGTAAGATCTAATTAATTAACATCTATATTAGTTAGTTATCGCTAGGGTGGGTGCTAGCTGCGCGCGGTCCGCAGCCTAAGGTTAGGTCAAAGACCTAGACCATAACACTTACCCCTTTTTTAAAAAAAATTATATATAATAATTCTAAATTTCTTTTAACTTTTTAGTAGTTTATTTTACCTAAACTAATTAAATTTATTAGTTATAGTATTAGTTAAGCTTTTTTAAAAGGGTTTTTATTTTAATATAGTTTTTAAATATAAGCTATAAAAACTACTAAATAAACTTTTAAAGTTAATAGAAATTTAAGGTAAAAAGAAAGAGAAGAGATTTACTTTAAAACCTTATATAGCTTAATATATTATAGAGATTATTTTTTCTTAGGTTTACTTATAAGCTTATAATTTAAGTAAAGCCTAAGGTGTATTATATCTTTAGTATTAATATTTACTAAGTTATATTTAGAATCCAGTTAACAAGTTCTGATATTAGCAAACTTAGAGCTGGTCAAGGTTTGGGAAAAGATGAATTAAGCATGATAAGGCTGACTTGACTACTGTTTATGAATTTATTGGAAAGAGGCTAGCATAGAGACGAAATAGACCACCACAACGTCCGAGTACTTGCAGCAATATGAAGATACGTGGACGCAACGGCATGCTTGTTGCTTCCACATTTCGCTGCATAACCATAGGGGTTACATACACTCGGTGCACGATTGCAAGGTAATGTTCACTCGGCCATGGTATGTACGCGTGTTTTAGCAGAATTGATTCCATACGGAGCCAGAGATTGAATTCTGAATGAATCACTCAGGGAACTCCGCTGCTTTATCACGGCGGTCTGATTGTCACCGGCGCCAATTAAAAGAGCAATAATCATCATCCAGAATTGCGGAGAGGCCGCGACGAGTGACTAAGCATAAAAATTTCATTTCAAGCCGCTTTTGTCAATCTAACTCTTCTACACAGTCATCGGATAGCTCCTCAAATCGCCCCTCCTGAATGGCTTTCTCAACAGGATTCTGTACATCAATAACGCCAGTCTTTTTAAGCCTAGGATAATAAAAAGGGACGTTAGCTTTAATGTGCAAAAGTGAGACATCGAAGCGAGGGATACGAACCTCTCGAACAGGACAAATAAACGTTCTGCCTCTCGCTCCTTTTCTTCTTCCGTCATCTCGGGGCCATTCGCAAACTTCTCGTTGTCCAAAAATTGACCAGTGATAGGATTAACGGGTTTCCGGATCCGTGAAGCTGCGCCCTGATCTAGACTTGAGGACAAAGACGTAGGAACAGGTACGTTATTCTGAAACAAGAAGCCCGAGGCGAAGCCATAGCCGACGTTCTCGACAAACGTTGAAGCATCCTTGTCTGACAGGTCAAATAATAAGTGCGACACAGCATCTCGTAAGGCTGGAGCCGTCGGATTTGTCGAATTATTTAGCAGTTTTGACGGAAGAGATTCGCCGTGACCCAATACGACCTGCCGATCCTCTTCTGTTGGCAATAAGACATCTTTCATCTTTTGACGGACATCTTGCGGCGCGTTCTCGTATAGCTTTGAAAGGAGGCTCACGACTGGAGTAGCTACAGTCTCCAAATCATCTCCATTGTATGCTCTCATCCCACGATCTAGTAGATCAATTATTCTAGAGGAGACTTGGTAAGGATCATTGTCGGGGTAGAGTGACGATCGGCTCTCATCGGCTTGTAGGTCGAGGTTTAAGAGTGAGTTGACGAGAGGGCCAAATGGAGCCTCCAGAGGTTTTACGTTGAAAATTTCCTGCTCGCAGAGTAAAAAAATCACACTAGACACAGCCGGCGTAAAGGCCGATACCTTTGCTTTGCAAAAGTGAGACACGTTAAACATTAGTTTTAGGGTTTCCCCCAGAGCCATTTGCTCCATTAGGTCCATTTCCTTTGGTTGCTTATCCGCGAGCAGATTAACGTGACGTCTCAAATTGCTGATAATGTGGTCTGCAAGATGATGGTCCTCTATTAGATTGTTGAGGTCAATATCGGTACCGTATGTGGAGAGGAAGAGTATTCTTGAGAGCAGAAATTCATCGTCCCAGCAATCAGTTTTCAGCCGGGCGCAAGCCTGAACTGGATACCCGTCGCGAACGAACATTTGGCGTGTCTCAGGTCTTAGCAGCATCGCATTTGCGATCACGCGCAAGGCTGCTCTTGCGGTCTCACTCGAATCGTTGTGGAATGCATACCGCAGTAGCATGGCAATGGCCTTCCAGCACGTTAGAGGCAATGAACTTCATAGAGGCGCGATGACGTACGAACATTTGGAGTGAAGATAGGATCCGCATCCTGAGGGTCTCTTCCGTATATCTTAAGCTCTTCTAATGCGTCATTTCGATCTAGAATTTGACGGCTTAGATTCACTAGTAACTGTTAATGGAGCCTTAGTGGATTGAAGCTATACCTTTTGGAAGAAGCGATATCTTTTCAATATCGTCACTGAGCTTGTTGACCAGATCAGTCACGGCCTGGAGTTTGGCTGCGCCAACGTTAGAGCTCACCATCTTGAGACAAGAAAGGATGAAATTGGCGACAAGGCACACGAGTCTCACCCAGCCCTGTGGCAGTCCCCATCGAGGCAGCCATGACAAGCTGCCTCACTGCCTAATCAACTCAATCGAAGGGTCTCGAGCTGGGAAAGCAATAAGTGATGGGTCCAGTCCAGTCCACGAGCTCCGAATGATTTTATAGTTTGTGATCTGCTATGATTACGGGCTTGCGTGGGTTTGATGGAGGAGGTGAAAGTCGTGTGCTCGAGATCAAGCTCGGAAATAAAGAGAAAGCACGCCGAATATTTGTGTACCCGTAGACCTACTTAGTGTTCCACTAAGTAGACCACAAAAATCAGGGACAACCACATTATTCCGGGACACCCAACTACCCCGCTACCTAGCTTTTTCTTAGCGTTTTATAGCAAAATTTGCTATTATAACCTATAATAATGCATTTTTTTTAATCTATTGCTATAATATAACTATAATAGTATAAATTCCTTTCTAATATGCTTACTACTACTAAGGAAGTCCTTTAATTATAAGGAATTTTACTATCTTTACCTAATAATTTAAGGATATTATAATTAAAAGCACTATAAACCCCCCTAAGGTTATTAATTTAATTAAATAGTAATAATTCTATTCTATTTTCTTATTAAATCTCTATATAAGCTACTATAGAATATTATAATATATTTAAATTAGCTATTTAGTAAGTAATTAATAAAATACTAAGAATAAGCTATAATTTTCTTAAAGAGCTATAAGCTAGTCTTTAAAAAGAGCGCCTACTAAATATTATAAATACTAAAAATAAAGCTTTTATAGCTTATATTTAATAAATATAAAAAAAAGGCTTTCTTACTTTTAAAAGTTATATTAAAGAAGCTACTAATATACTATAAAGCTACTATAATCCCTCTCTTTAGCCTATTAATAAAATATAATATTTATAATAAACTATATACTACTTAAAGCTTTAAATAATAATAATTAAAGCTATTAATAAATTTAAAAAAGCCTTTTAAGCTTTTAATTTCTTATATATTTAAGAGTTTTTTCATTATTTTATAGAAATTATTAAAGACTATAGAATTAGCTTATTAAAGTATTAAAATAAAGATAAGTATAGAATCTAGCTTAGATATATTTATAAATAAATCTAAGTTATTATTATAGCTATATTTTTTAAGAGAGTATGCTTTAAAGTATTTAATCCCTTAAATTATAAGTTATTAATATTAATTGCCTTTACTAATACTATTAGTAATATTATTCCTTTATAGCTAATATTTTAATATTACTTAATAGAATTATAGTTTAAGATTAAAGCTTAAGCTAATATATAATTTATATAATTACCCTCTAGCTTTAGTAATTAAACTATTACTTTTAACTAGATTTATAACTTTAATAAGTAGTTTTAAATATATTCTATATAGGTATAATGCTTTAAGAAGTCCTTTATTAAGTAGTTTAGTTATAATAAGTAGCTTTATAGTAATAAACTCTTTTAGTATTTCTTTAATAAAAAAATATATAGGCTTCTTATTATTAATAGCTTTATAGGGTATAGTAGTATTAACTTTATTAAGTATTATATTAAATTTAATATTATTATTATTATCTTTTTACCTTACTTAATATATTTTCTTTAATCTTTTAATATAAAGGTTTTTTAACCTTTTAAAGCTATATACTAATAAGTAATTTAATAATCCCTTTAAAAAAGGTATTTATTCTTTATAAGAATATAATATTTTAAGGCCTTTAATTATATATTTAAAAAGGGTTTCTTATATTATAATATTATATTAAAATTTAAAAAAAGTAGTATATATTTATTAAATTTAATATTTATTATAAATAAGCTACTTTAAAACTAATAAAAACTAGGCTTTAATATTAATTTAGTATATTTTAGCCTTTTATTTTATAAAAATTAATTCTATTATACCTTATAAGCTATTTTAAATATATATAATAAATATAGAGAGCTTCTTTTATTACTTACTTATAAAGGTTTTTAATATACTAATAATATTATACTTAAAGCTTTAATACTTAAGGGTTAGGTAAAAAGCTTTATTAATAACTATACTTAATAGCTAAATAAGCTTATAAACTATTACTACTAAGGAAAAAGAGTTTAATTAAGTAGCTAATTTATTATAAGTATAAGCTTTACTAATATATAAGTATAATAAAAAGAAACCTTATAAAAAGAAATAAAGAAAGAAACCTAGTATTAACTTATAAGTATATAATTTATTTTAAAGTAAAAGATAGAGAAATTTTAAATATAATAGTAAAAGAATTCTATAATTATTATAAATAGTAGTAAACCTTAAAAAATAACCTTTAAGAAGTGGCTAATAGCTATAGAAAAGAATATAAAATACCTTACTTTTAATATAAATTATAAGCTATATAATAAGTTACTAAGTCTTTATAATAATAGCTTTATTATTAATATAAATTTATTACTAAAAGTTATTACACTATAGAGAGCAGCTATAAGAAAAGTAAAGCTACTCTTATTAGTATACCTCCTAGCAGCTAAAAATATATATAGTAATAATATAGTATATATTAACCTTAGAGGGTTTAATAATTATAATAATAATAATAATATTAAGGCCTTATAAGATTATATTAAATCCTTACTACTATGCTTACTATGCCCTAGTCCTTAAGATTATTAAGAAGAGCCTTAATATAAGCCTTAATATAAGCCTTAATATAAGCCTTAATATAAGCCTTAATATAAGCTAGTATAGAAAAGGATTATATAAGAGCTTAGTAATATATATAAAGAGTTAGAATTATAGAAAGAACTATTAAAAAGTCCTTAATAGATTAGAATTATATATAGTCTCCCTAATAAATTTAGTTTATTATATATAATTATATAAAAGTATTCCTCTTATTAATATTACTAGCCCTATGCTACTCTTACTAAAAAGGCATTAAATCCAATGTTTTTTTTAATATATATTACACTTAAAGGCCTCCCTAGCCCTCTCTAATTACTAATATTATTAGTAATAAATTATTTATGCCTTTACTAGGGCATGCCTACAAAATTATATATAAAGGCATAGAATACATTATTGCATATACCTTTACTAAAAAGGCATTAAATCTAATGTTTTTTTTAATATATATTACACTTAAAGGCCTCCCCAGCCCTCTTCTAATTATTAATATTATTAGTAATAAAAAAAATAATACTTATAATATAAAATAGGTGGTTTTGCTAGGCTATGCCTATAAAATTTATATATAGGGTTATAGAACCAGGTGTCCTAGAATAATGTGGTTGTCCCCGATTTTTGTGGTCTACTTAGTGGAACACTAAGTAGGTCTATGGGTAGTAATTTGAAACGTTGAGGTGGTAGACTGGAAGAGCATGGCATGATGCTGTGCTGATGTGAAAGACAACCAGGTATTAAACCGTTGACTGAGCTGCAGGCCTTGGTTAAATGGCCCGTTAAATTACAAACGCTTCTTAATCTAGGGCTTTAGTTCTTAAGCTAAAAGTAGGCTTTTATAAAAAGTTTAAGGATATTTTTTCTTATTAAAGTATTTAAGCTAATTATTAGTATTTATCACTTGTTTTAAGTTATTATTTTATATACTAATAAAAAAGAGTCCTTTTAGTCTTTTTAAGTTAAAATAATGGTTAGTATCTTAGTTTATTTTAAACCTAAGAGATAACCTTTGCTAAAAAAAAAGTTAATTATTTTCAAGGATATTTAATACTTTTTATATATATTCTTTATAATATTACCTTAGTTAAGTAAAGAGTATATATTTAAAATAGTAATACTACTTATAGGCTTTATATTAATTACTACTTTACCATTATATTCTTTTTTAGTATTATATTAAATAAGGAAACTAAGGTATAGGTATAGTGCCTTCTTACTTACCTAAAGGTAAAAGACCTTACTTACTTTATATTTTTTATTAAAGATTTTATAAAATTTCTGAAATTCTTTTTACTTAAATAATATACTTATAAGGGTTTTAACTAATTCTACTAGCTATTAATAAAATTAATATATATTTATTTCTCCTTAAGTATTAATATTATCCCTTAGTTATAGTAAATATTATATTTATTAGTAAGTTTAATAAGTTTTTTTATAATAATAAGGTTAAGATTTATAATTTTAATACTAAACTTATTTATAATAAATAGAATATTATTTAGGTATATAATGCTATAAAAAGGAATACTACTATTAACTATTTTTAAGTTAAAGTTATTAGTATTTTCTTTATTATTTCTATTTACTATTAAAGAAATAATATCCTTTAAGGCTATAAGCTTTCTATAGCTTTTAGGGATATTAATATTATAACTATAAAAGGTAAAGAAATTCTTAATATTATTTATAATAAAATAGGAGTTTATAGAGTTTAATTTATAAAAGTTTCCTAGCCTTTAATTAGGCTTAACATAGATTAAAAAATCTATAAAGTTATAAATTAATAAGCATTTAGCCTATTTATAATTTAAAAGAAGGAATTTATACTATTTATAGGCTTAAGCTTTTAAGTTCTTTATTAAATATTATACCTATTTTATTAAAGCCACTCCTTATTAACTAATATTAATAAAGTGTTATGCCCAATCCGGTAATGGAGGGAATCAGACCCAATTGTCACATTCGTCGGTCCACCTTGCGCTAACGATTCTATACCCAATTAGAGATAATTAGTTATTAAAATAAGCTAGGAATTTATGCATTAATAGCGTGTTATAGAATAAGAATACTATAGAATAAGGGGATATTCTTTAGGGATTTAATAGGGAATTACCTTTAAGGAAAAGAAAGGAAGAATAAGTCTTAGCTTAAATATATAGCTAGCTCTACTATTTTAAATATATACTAATTTCTATTATATTTATTCTACTTAATTGCCCCTAATTACTAAGTAACTAGCTTAATATTCTAAGACTTCTTTAAGTAATTACTTAGGAAGTTAATATAGTTAGAATATTATATATATAGACTTATAGTTAGGGAGAATCCTTATCCTAAGACTAAAAACTAACTAAGGAATATATAGAAACTAAGACTATATTAAAGGAATAGGCTATTTAGTAGTAAATCTAATAGCTTAAAGAAATCTAGTAATTATAAGCATAGAAGTAGGAATTAAAAAATACTCTTTTAAATTAGCTAGAAACTAAGCGTTATCCTTATTATGTTTGTTATTTGTTTAATAATTTATATACTAGTAGTAATAAAGAAGTAAAAGTTAGTAATATTACTAAATTAAAACTAAATACTACCTTATAAAAAAGGGAGGATTAAATAAATAATTTATATTAAGTAATTAACAGCGCACCTAAGTATTATTAAAAGGATTACTAGAAAATTATCCTTACTTATAATTATATAGAACTTAATTATTACTCTTATTAGAATTAATTTATTAAAGAAGACCTAAACTAAAAAGAGATTTAAAAAAATAATTAAAATAGATTCCTAAAATAGACCTTATCCCTAATTAAAGATTTTAGAAATTATAAAATTAGATTAGCTTAATAGCTAGAATTTATAAAATAAAGAGAGGGATAGTCTTTAAGGGATTTCTATATTTATCTAAACTCTTTTAAGAAGCATTTCCCTTAGGAAAATAAATAATAAAGGGCCTTATAATTCTTTATAAAATTAAAAGAACCTTTTTATTATTATATAAGGATACTAGCCCTAGAAATCCCTAAGATTTAAGAAGAAATTATAGAATTAGCTACTTAATACTAAAAAGCCCTTAAGTTAGGAAATTAAAGGAAGAGAATTACTAAATCTACTTCTTTAAGGAGCACTAATACTAAATAACCTTAAATAGGTTATTTTAAAAAGAAATAAAACCTAAAGAAAGCCACTATATTCTAAAATAATTCCTTTAAAGATAGATTAAAATCTTACCCTAATAATACCTTAAAGGTAACTTATTATAGATATAGTAAATTAAAATATATTAAACTATAATACCTTAAGAAAACATCTATTACTTAAGTTAGAAATATAAAAGTAAAAAAGAAAAAATCTAAAAAAAAGATAAATAAGGGAAAAGTTAAGAGATTAAGTATAATACCTAATGCTTAACTAATAAATCTCTAAGGGTATTACTATATTTTAAGGTTAATACTACTCTATTAAGTAGAAAACTAAAAGTAATTTATATAAATTTAAATACCTATATAGAGACTAATATAATTAGTTTTCTATTAGTGTAAAAATAGGAATTAAAAAGAAAAAAGGGAATATTTATTTTAATTAAAACTATTAATAGTTAAAATATTCCTAGTTTAGATATATAGGCTTTACTATTATGCTTAGTTAATTTATATAGTATAAAACAGACTATTACTTAGTATTATATTAGAATTAACTTAGAAGAGAACGTAATTTTATTAGGAATGCCTATATTAAAAGACCTTAATATCTTTATATAACCTACTATATAAATATAGTAGTTTAATTTAAAACCTAATAATTTTATATTACTAAATACTAAAAAATTCTATAGGGAAGTAACTTAACTACTATATATATATATATTATTTATAAATTAAGAACTATTACTATTTAAATTTAAAGATATCTAAACTAAATATGCATTTACTATTTTAAAGGAACTCTAAAGATATAAATAAGTCTTTAAAATGGAATTAGCTAAGAATCTACCTATTTACTAGAATACTAATTATATAATTAATCTTAAACTAGGGACTAAACCCCTATATAAACTAATTTATTTATTATCCTTAGTAGAACTCTAAGCATTATAAACCTATTTAGATAAGAACCTAAAACTTAGTTATATCTAAGCCTTAAAGAGTCCTATAGGCATATTAATTCTATTTATACCTAAGAAAGATAGTTCCTTATAATTATATATTAATTATTAGGGATTAAATAATATTACTA